>JAQGAZ010000156.1:0-91483 GCA_034692225.1 Polydesmus complanatus
TCACAGAGTAGGGTCTAAAGTTTGGCCTTATTTGTTCAAGGAAAACCACAGCGAGTAGATTAAAGAAAATTTAAAAAAAAAAAGAAATAACATCACTTTATAAGCGTTATTAGGATATATGTGTACATAAAAGATTTTAATAAAACGTTCCCTATCGTACAATTTACTCGTAACATCTCACCTTCTTCTCATTCTCCTGCCAAATTACTTTCTTCAAAATAAGTTGTATAGATCATAACGTTTAAAAGATAAATAGCCTGGAAAAAGTATAATAAGCTAATGTTGTTAGTTTAGCTAAAAGTTGTAAAAAAAAAAAAAAATCGGTAAGATATTTAATAAGGCCCCCGACTTAAAAATTATTATTGCGTAGGCCTAAGAAAAAAAAAAATAAAACTGAAGGCAAACAGTCAAACGATTTCGTAAGCTTTTTTTGTTACTAACGAGGAAAGAAAATAAATGAATCGTGAGATATTTGACACGACAGCAAAAACCCAATTCGCCCCAATTTATCCTATTTTGCTGCTTTTCAAGATTAGCGCGCGGGGCAATAATGCAGATCGTAAACGCACAAATTGTATAAGACATTTGAAACCGACTCGTATATCATCGTAAATAATAATAATAATAATAAAACCCAGTCTAGATCTTATTTTTTTTTTGTTTTTGTTTAGAAGGCTGTACAAGGTGTTCGTAAAAAAATGGAACCCAACTGAATTAGTATTAAATTCTATTAATAATCAAAATATTTTAATCACACATGGAAAAACTTTACTTTAAAGACTTATTTTAACATTGAATTGAGTTTAAAATATCCTCTTCCGGTCACAACATACTGTAAGCAGCAAAACGAGTTCACACTGTGAGTGGGTATGATGCGTTTTGTTGCTTGTGTTAAGGCCCCAAAAAAAATTTTTAATCACAAAATAGAACAATTAAATGTTAAAATTTTTCCATGTGTCATTAAAATATTTAGATTATTAGAAGAATTTCATTCAGTTGGGTTCGTTTTTTTACGGACACCGTGTATATTGCGTACCAATATATCGACAAAAATACAGTATTTTTTTTTTTAAAAAAAAATAGTCTAGGCGGTTTTTTTTATATTTATTTAGAAAACTGCATAATTGAGTACCGTACCAATCTATCAAAGTAAATAAAATACATTTATCAAATCCTTTAAATAATGAAATCAGGAACCGGTATCTAACAAAGTCTTCGTAAGCCTACTTAAAATAATTTTATTACGCGCTCAATCCTTTTTGTCTTTTTTTTTTTTATTAAGAAGGAAATTTAAATGCACTGCGCTTTATAAAATTATTCCACTTCAACATTATCAATGCAAATCAAAAAAATATTTTTTTACGGCGCGTAGACATGTACGGGTAAGAAAAAAAAATAATCAAATCAAATACTGTATTTTTTGAGCCGCAAAAAAAAAAAAAAGAATAATAATAATAATAATCAATTGTTTTTATTAAAAGAAAGAAAAAAATATTTTTTTTTACCGATATCGTTAAACGCGTTTTTGTGACTTTCATGATTATCGATTTTATTTCCCTCCGCATTAACGAAATTGAAACGCATTATGAAAAAAGAAAAAGTGTCAGTAATTAATCTTTAATGTAAAATATAGTATTTATTACTTCGATAGAAAAATCTTTTCAAAATATTTTTGCAACCTAAAGTTATCTCTAGAAGTTTGTCATCGTTTTTCGTCGCCTTATAAAAAAAAGTACAGTAAATAAATATACTTTCGCGCATAAAGTTTTCTATGTAAAAACCCAACGATTGTAATAATTTCCTCCCAAACATCATTTTTTCATTCCTTTTCTTATGTTTACATGTCTTTACAATAAAACTGTCGTTGAAAAAGAAGTAAAAAAAAAAGAAAACTTTCTTTCCCCTTATCTTTTCATTCATCATCTTGACAGGTTCATCTATTATTCTGTCTCATAAGCAATATATAGACCCATATTATATACAGAGTAGTACATAGACGCCTAAGTGTAACATCTTTTTCTTTAAAAATTATATTTCCATGAACACACGTTACACACAAACCAACATAACCCAACAACACACAACCTGACAAACCAATTCCCCAAATAACTGAGAGCCGCTTACACTTTCTTCTCGCTTTCTCAAAACCCAAAACTTATTCCTTTTCCAATTTTTCAAAATGCTACTAACGCTATTTTCTTTAAACGTATTTTTTCGCATTAAAATCCCTAGTGTAATTTGTGTTCGTTTCAATTGTATTATTCCTTCTCTCTCTCTCTACCTCGCTCGCTCAAATACAGTGTATTTTAACAACTTAACTTTTCGATACAAACGGGCTATATAACGTTGTAAGCGTTTTGCACGACTCCACCCGACCCCTCCCTCCGTCTTCAATAAAATAAAAAATATACGAGTATATACGGTATACGGTACGAATATACGGTATATAGGTACAATCTTCCGTTTGAGTATTTACCGTTAGATAGCGTGCTGTCATTTATAGTTTGAAAAAGTCTGCAATTGCAAACAGTGTCTCATGAATACATGGATGATATTCAACGTCAGTTTCAGACTTTGGGAATGTATGCCAAAAAAAGACACAAAAAAAAAAGAGAAAAACCAAAACTAAGTGAATGCCAATTAAGTAGGAGTTTCACTAGTAAATTTAACATTAAGCATTCTGATACTTAACCCTAAACGTGGCTTTTTCTACACGTACCGATACATTATTTTATAGCCTATATCTTTTTTTTTTTCTTCCGATTTTTTGCTGCAAATAATTAAGTTTTTGTAAACTGGGATTTTTTTTTTATATAACTTTCGCCTGCACCTATTGATAAATATTTAATTTAACCTGCCAATCTACGATCAACATTACTTTTTTTTCCCCCTTTTTTTTTTTTAAAAAAAGCGTTTTCAAATAACAACAAACCTTTTTTTATTTATTTATTTCTGTTTAAGTTTGACTTTTTTTTGTAAACTGAACGCGAGCGAAAAACATCTGCTCAACATCTATTTATTACTCGTGTCCAAAATACTTAATTGAATCTTTTAAATTGCTAACTTTCAATTATTGTTGTTGGTTTTTAAGTGTACCACATGTATACTAGCTTACGGATCGATTTAAATTTGCATTATTCGCTAGCAGACCTAATCCTCCCCCCCCCCCCCCTTCCCACCGCTCCCACGCCCTCTCAATTTAAGTAGAAAATCGAATTTAAATTTACCCTCGAACTTTATCAAAACGTTTTCCGGAGAAATTTCAAATGCTAAGCCGTGGGCGGGGAAAACGCGGAGATTATAGGAGCGCACCGTACAAACTTTATAAATAGAACGGAAAGAACAATGCAGGTAACTCACCATTTAACATTGCAAATACATTACTACAAAAAAATAAATGACGTTTGCAGTTAGTAAAAAATAAGCTTTTTTTTATATAGATTACTTATTAATTAATTACGATAATTGAATGTACGGTACTTCATTTACGAGTACCGTATTATGTATGTTTAATTCGCTTTACTTAAATAAAAATTAAAAAAAAGTAGCTGCGCTTAATTAAATTTATCTCCAGTTTCTAACAAAAAAAAAAGAATCGGAAACTCTTTATTTTAAACAATTCGAAATAATGGTAGCGTCATTACCTGATTAATTTACTAATTAGTTTTTAATTCATTCGAACTTTGTAATGAAATTGTAGCGACACTTTTTACGAGTTTTTTGACTTAAAAGTTAACGCAATAAAACTTGGGGAAACCTGGATAAACGGAAAGAAAAGCTGAGAACACAATGTTAAAATGGCAATAATTAGGAAACCCAGTTTTACGCGGAAATTACTTTAATAAAACGGAAACTGTAAAAACGGAAAATAATTTTAAGCACGGGTACCGGTTCCATACAAATCCGTTTTACAAAGGTTTTACTGCATAACTTTTTTTTTTTTCAAAATTGCTCTCAATAATTATAAACAAGTTAATGGAACAAGTTTGACTAAGAGAGAATGTCAATCAAGATTTACCAATGTAGTTTGAGCTAGAATGTTTTATTATTTTTTTAAGACGTAAAGTTTCTCCGTCTAAACAATAACTATTCCTTTCCACGCCGTTAATTTCATCAATTTTAATAGTCTCGAAATCTATATTAATGAACGAAACTAGTTATATAGCTTTTTGTACTAACATTTTATTTCGGCTCCGAAATGTAATTAACCGGAAAATACTACGTCGTAATTTATTGATTTTTCACTGTACATGCAAACTTAGTACCGCCCTAAGTTGAGAAATTAAAAGTTGGCCAAAATGTTCCCCTTTAATAGAAGCGCACCACGAGACAATATATCTTCGTTAATTGCGTTAATTCCCGTTTTTAACCGCAAAAATGAGAAAACTTGGTAAATTAATAAAAACGGCTCAACTCATCCACGCATCAAAAAACCAAAAAAAAAAACTAATAAAAAGACGGTTTACTCAATATTTGTGAAGTTGAAATAATAAGAACTATGTAAAGAAACAAGCTTTTAATCAGTATTCGGTCTAGCGAAAAATAAATTCTCTCACAATCGAGAGTTCTACATAATTTGTTTTTCCCTTTTGTTTTTTTTTTTTTTTCTGAGCATGCGCAAACCAACATTTTGATAAATAAAAATAATTATGGAAATTAGTATGCAAAACCTAATAAAAATCCAGAAGAAAGTCAATAATCGGTATTGCCCGGGTCATTGTTATTGTCCCTGGGCTCTAATGGAGTTTTAGAAGCAACGCTACTGGTACTCATAAAACAATACATAAATTATTATAACAAGAAAAAAAAAAGAAAAGGGGGAGAGAAAAAATGTTTTCAAATTATTATTATCGAGTGAGTACACGTAGATTACAATTTACAAAGACGATTTATTTATTCCTATCTCCGCTCACCCACTACTCTCTTTCCAACAAACTCAGCTCCCCCTCCCACACACGTAATATTTTCGCTACGGGTATTTACGAGTTTGAGTTTATAACTCCGCTCTGCTAGTGTTAATAACATATTTATTCATAAATCGTTGAGCGCGAAAAAAAAACAGCTCATTTATGATGACATATTTCGGCATTTGCACATCATTTCTATTCAAAATTCCTACATTGAATAAATACCATAAAGATGAAAAATTGCGGCTCCTTCCATCTAAGCGTACGGTATAATATATTTTTCGCTACAATACCATAGTGTTTCCAACACGCCTCAAAACCATCTTTTTTTTTTTTTTCTCCTTTAAAAAAAAAAAATTATATAGGCTACTTAGCGTATTCACTAAGCTTCCCCCCTCCATCTTTTTGCTTCTTCGATCTCATTCTGTTTAAGAAGACGACTCATTTAGGGCGCACAATGCATGCCACGGAGAGGATTATAAATATCTTTTCATATAAAAATCTGCAGGAAGTTATTTAAAACATAAGTTGATTCATTGCTGTTTCGAACGAAATAGAAAACAGGCGGAGAGATAAGACACAGCTTGCGACATAAGGATGCACAGCGGGTGAAGACGAGGGATGAAAGTAAAAAAAAAAAGATGCAAACTATACATGTATAGTGTGTATCGCCACATTCAAACTGAGCAAAAATGAATATAAAAAAAATTGTTATATGTAAATGGCTAGTAACATAATGTGACGAGCGAGTGAAAAAAAAATCACAACGTGTTATTTGATTGATAAACTGCTTCCAGATGTGTTCCGAGAAGGCCGTTTAGAAAAAATTGACTAGCAATTTACTCGTATAATAATACAGTTATTTCTTTGGTGTCCTAACGGTGTGTGTAAAATCTCATCTCAATCGATTAGAATTTTTGCGCGAGAATTTTAAATCTGCGTGTTACTCTTGCCTCTAGGCGACACGTTTCAATTAAAAAAAAAAATGAAAATGAGCGCGCGGCTGATGCAAATTTCAAGCCTCATTACCATCAATTCCACCTCCCTATTAGTGAATTTACCAACACCCACCTCCAACAACAAAATATGTAATACTGAAATAAAAAAAATAAAACTGCTCACGGATGCTTAAATGAGATCAAAAAGTAGAATGACTATTGTTATCAACCCCCTTCCCCCCCCGGTTAACGCTAATATACCCGCGCGTGATTTTGACGCTGGAATAAATTAAAATTGATTTTAGATACTTAAAGCGGTTAAAAAATTTGTTGTCAAAAAGCGAGCTAGATCAAAAATTTTCCCATCATTTACATAATAAATGTCAAATAGAAAAATTTAAATAAATAATGCCGTGCTACTGCTGCTCCTCCAAATATGTTACAATAATATATATATTTTTTTTAATTCTGAATTATGCAAATTGTTTACGCGTTACAAGTTTGTAAAAACTTCATCAAATTTTTCAAACTTTTCAAAATATTTTTAATAGCATTAAAAAAAAAATACATATAAATCAAAATAAATAAATGTTTATTTTTAATCATTTTAAAAATTTGTTACTCAGTGAAGCTCGTTTTAATTTAAAAAAATGTAAAAACCAATAAATAGCTTGCAGCAATAAGCAGATAAGTCAATTTTTTTTCTACTTTTTGAATTAAAAGATTTAAAAAAAAAAATCAAATTTTTTTGCTGTTCTATTTTTAATTACATTAGTATACCGCCTGACGCAATAATTTGATGTTTGCTGAACCCCGTTTGGTGCACAAACACGGTAGCAATAATTAATAGCATACCCTTAATGGACCCGGATTAGTTCAAATTAATCGAAATAGAGTTACCTAACTATTGCTATAAGCCTTTCAATTCAGGATGCCGCTAAGTAAAAGTTAAATAAACAAACATTTCGAAAAGTTCATTCAATTTATAGTCACTAAATAATCCAAATAATTTAAAATCTCTCTTAAAAAAAAAAAAAAAAAAAAAAAACTAGAAAACGCAATTGGAAAAGTAAAACCAAAACAACAACAACAACTTAAGAGAATTACAGAGACTGTTTCTATGTATTTTTAAATGTCCGTGACCCACGTAATCGGTCCTTTCCCTCGCCTTCATTCCATCGCAAACTCCCATTCGAGTCCGAGATTATTGGATTGATGTAGGCCTAAACCCATTACATGAAACGCAAATTTCCCAGCGCAATTTTTCTTAAGCCCGTCCTAGATTTCGCATGAAAAGACAAGTAGAATGATGCTGCGTCTGCGTTCGCCTGTTTTTAATAAGAGCGCGAGATAAGAAAAGGAAAAGAGGGAAACATGAATGAAGTTTCAAGAAATGACTGATGAGTATTCAAACACAAGAAGAATGATGGTGTTCGTCTAAGTGTGACAAATGTAACAACAGTAAGCGGGAGGTCTGCTTCCTACGTCGGCGTAATATATGGAACAGCCGCCTTCTTCTTGTCGATAACTTTATAATATGTTCAAACGCAATGACAAAAAATTCTCTAGTTAATAAATCAACAAGTGATGAATAATCGGTAAATGAAACGTAAATTTTCAGCGCTTTTAAAAATAAAAGCACAATTCGTTTTCTTGTTCTCTCTCTCGCAAATATACACACATACATGTACACATGCGCAAAAGCCTCTGCGGAATAGATAAAATGTCGGAGTACGTAATTCTTTTAATTAATTTCAACTCGCAATTTGTTCTGTCGTCGTATACGCGCGCGCGCACGTGAAAGACGATTTTCGCTTCGTTCGTCGATTTTTCTAATTTAGAAAATGTTGCTGACGTGGCAGGAAATGTCGTCGACTGCAGAAAACCCCAAACTTTTAATGTCAGCCTAAATACTTAAAACGAAAAGATACTCTTAAACATAAACGCAAATCAAAAACGATACAAGATAAGGGAGGGAGAAAAAGTAAATTTAAAAATAAAATAACAGACGTTATCTAATTTACAGGGTGTCGTAAATATGCTCTTATCGATATAAAAAAGTACAAACACGCGCACGACTTCGACAAAAAAAAAAATTATAGTATTTATCATGCTACTGCTAAGTAAATAAATGAGTAAAGAAAACGCTGTATAATTACTTTTTCTACCGTATTTATCACGCATAATTTTCGCGCCTAGATTACAGTAGAACGCGGTTATAACGCCATCGAAAGAACCGAGCGTTTATGACGTTTTATCCGAGTACGGTAACTTAAAATCCGAACATTTGAGAGCAATTGATGGACAATTCAATTCTACGGTAAAAATTGGCACTTTTTAGCTGACGCTATAGCCGAGATTAACCTACTTTCTTGATTACATAGATGAGATTAACGTTATTTCTTGACATTATAGCCGAGATTAGCGTATTTTATTAACGCTATGGCCGAAACTAACATACTTTTTTGACGCTAAAGCCCAGATTAGCGTATTTTATTGACGCTATAGCCAAAATTAACATACTTTCCTGACGCTAAATCCTAAATTACTATACTTTCTTGGCGCTATAGCCGAGTTTAACATATTTTCTTAACCCCATAACCGAGATAAACGTATTTTCTTGACAAAAAATAATGCATACGATTGCGAAAGAACACCTGATTAATGGCGTTAAATCCGAGATCTTTATAACTAAGTTCTGCTGTACGTAATGCATCTTAATAATTCTGCTTTTGTCATTTAATTAAATTTGAAAAAAAAAAATAAAAAATAAAACTGAGCTTTGCGATAAAAGTCGCAACAAATTTCTATTAAAATTATCGCATGACACGAGCCAAGTAAATAATAATTCTAATTAATTTTTACCGGAAAAAAATATGCGCTTTTCAAAAATAAACATTTCCCCTTAAAAAAAAGTTCCTTCGCACGCGCGAATAGTATCACGGTATAATTAGTAGTACATTTTCCAACGACCGTACTCGTACTTTTTAATTGCAGTAATTCATTTTTAAAAAAACCTGTCATTAAAATTCGCGGACGCACACTGTATTTGGCGTTCAACAACGCCAAATGACTAGAGTCTGGAAAATGTTAAGAAAATGTAGGCGAAATGTTCTAAGTGCATATGCGAGAGGAGGAGGAGGGCAAGTGACAGACTTAGCGAAATGTAATCATACATAACCGAATTAAAAACTCTTCTCGAGCTCAACTTTATACGCGATAGAAATTGAACAGATGCTCATCTGCAATTTACCGCAACGTTATAGAATTAAGAAAAATATATACGAAAGAACAACTCGTGATCTTTATACTAAGCTACGTAACATTAAAGAGTAAAGTAACGCTTGATTTTAAAAAAAATAATTCTCAATTTTGTTTCTTTTCATCATCAAAAAGTGCAACCAAAAGAAATGCGATAAGAAACTTCTTCTCTAATTTCCTCCAACGTATAGTTTATATATATAAAAAACAACAATAAAATAAGAGAAAAATCCAATGTAAAATCCGAGTTTACTTTGTGTATGTGTGTGAGTAGTCGACGTGCAAACGGACAAGACAGTTAGGAGAGGAACCCGACTAACGATTCGATGATTTTTATGAGGGTAATTTCAAAAGCTTAATGGCAAAAGTCGACTCTTAAGTTTGCTCCCGAAAGAAATGGAAAAAAAAAAAAAAGAAAAGAAAAGACGAAAACGAAAAAGCTTAAGTGCGCGCTGGCATCTATAACAGTGGTTGTAAGATAAAAGTAAATGTCGTTATATTTTTAGCATCCATATACAAAATCGTTACAACATACAATATACATCGCCCTCCCCTTATACGTTTACAGTTACGTATAGAGAGTGCGTGTGTGTGTGTTTGGCGAATACATTGTAACAAAGTGAAATAGATCCGCATAATATGGAAAAGGCAAATAGAAAGTCAACCACCGCTACCAAACATATTCATGCTGTTGTACATTATATACGGGGAAGGTGAGAGTCGTGGGATAAGAACAAATGGAACCGAGGGAATCGTAGAAGAGTACTAAAGAATAAAATGGTTCCATCATCCATCCGTATTCAGTTGAAAGCAAAAACCTAAAGAGAGAGTTTTTTTTTTCTTTCTTTCCGTATTCTTCTCTTATTCCCTGGCCTTTTTTTTTTTATCAGATGCCCTCTCCGCCCCAACCTAATATACCCGACGACTCAATTCTTTCTCCGTCAACCGATTCCTATTAACAACTGTATATGTAAAAAGAAGCTTATTTTCGGGAATGGGCTATTTGCATGAGTCCAACGATTTTCACCGAGCAAATGGTTCTCCGGTAACTTATAAAAAAAAAACCGCCCATAGCTATATGCTTGAGTATTATACCCGTTCAAGTGCAGTATCATAGCAACTAAATTTAAACAATAAACAACGTACGATTCGCTTTAATAAAAAGAAAATAATATAAAAGAAAGAGAATTTTTTTTTGTTAAGATGTTGTTTTTTTTTTTTTTGACGATTAAATCGAAGTTTGCTGGATAAAAGTTTCAAATAATAAATGCAATATTCAAATTGCACGCCGAGATGAATTTAAAAAGCTGGGGATATAAAGGTAGGTGACTCTTTAAATCTGCATATCGTTTTTACGTATGAAAAAATAAAATAAAGGCAAACAATTCGCGTGCAATATGACGAGAGGTGATAAAAATTGGCGCGTTTCATTTTCGTACGGTCTTTTTTTTTTTTTTCCTTCAAGTTTTCAATCCCTTAGGTCAAAATATGCAGACCCTGCCTGCATATAATCGTAAAACTTATGATTTGATACGAAAAACTTTAGCCAACGATATACGAACACAAACCCATTTCGTCGCTACGTATTGCGGCAGCTAGCACTTCAAAAGAGTTTGGCACACCCGCACGCGCGCGCATGTGCGTCGTCCGCCACGCGTGCCCAACGTTTGGTCACACCGCTCGTGGGCTTATACTGTAAGTGTAGATCAACTCATTTTTAGCTGCTGGTTGCTAGGAATTTTTTTCTTTTTCTTACTTCCTCCCGATAGAAAATAGAGACTTGGAGTGAGCATAATGCTCGAATATTAGGATCGTAAAAATATGATCGCATTTCAAAAAGAAATTGGATGAAGAAAAGCAGAAACGAGTTTATTATATTCAGGCGTACCGTATATATAGAAACTTGAATAGGCAGAAAGTTGATAGCGCACACGTAGCTAGATATTGGGAATTACACGAGGATCACACTATGACATTATTATCGTCATCCTAGCAGATAGAGAGAGAAGCATCGTTGCATCAACGTCGTTACACAAATTTTGCAAATATCTAGGCTATGTATGCGAGATTGGGAAGGGAGAAAAAAATGCCCGCGATAGATAAAAATAACCAGTAGGAAAAAAAAAATAATAATAAAAATGAGAAAAAATGAAATAGATGCAAAAAGAAAGATAAAAACTTAGCTCCCCCATCTCTCCTACCTCCCCTTTATACACGGTGGTTCAATAAAAAGTAAGACAAAAAATATTTCAAAATACACTATCTTTAATGCCTCGTTATGATTTTAGCATACAGTACCATACATTTCAATATTCTTTCAACTTTATCTGTCAAAATTTTAAGTTTAAAAGCAATTTTCTTAGAAGCTAAATTTTTGTTTACAGTAGTCTGTTTTTTAAGCAGAAAATAAAAACCGAAGATCATTACATTAAAAAATAAATACAGCATGTGCATATTTTTATTTAGAAAATGTTATTAATAAAATATGGGTTTTAAACGATTTACTTGATAGCTTCAATAAAAAGGAAGCCAAACTTTAAATTGCCAATTTTTAATATTATAAGCAAACGTTAACTATATTTTATTAATAATATTTTCCAAAATAAAAATAATATGTGCAAGCTTATTTTTTTTTTTATTTTTATTTTAATGAGTCTAAAGCAGACGCTATAACAATTTTGTTACTAAAATGTAAAAGAAAATTGCTCGTAAACTTAAATTTGGGCGGATGAAGTTGAAAGTTGTATCCATTCAAATTTCTGATACCGTATGTTGAAATCCTATTCTTGGTTCAATTCTCTACACACAATATCGAGAAAATTTTTAATATGATTAATTACCAGGAAATAGAGATACTCTATATTAAATAATTATTTTCGTTTACTTTTTGTGAGATTATTAAACTACCGCATTTGAAATTTTGATCCTCTAACTATAAACGAGTTCGCGTTTTCTTTTCTAAACAAAAATAATACAAAGAAAAAAACATAAATATCTTTTCTCTAAAAATTAATCTTCCTTGAATGTTATTATAATAAAGTAAAAAATAAGATGTACTGTACAAAATTTTGTGACATAAAGTAGTATTAAAAATAAATACACGTGTATAAAGGATGCTCTGCTTCTCAAATAATATAATAACGTCTGAAACCTGCATTAATAATGCCGCGTTATAAAATTCTACTGTAGTAAATGCCACGGGGAACCCAAAAAATGTTAGTACCGGTAAGCGGCTTGATGCTTTTATTATACTATTAATCTTGTTTCCAAAAAATAAATTATTCTTCAAGTTATTTTTTCCCCCTTTCTTTTACCAAAAAAAAAAAAATTTTAAAACCGGATATAAATCCTTTTTTTTTTAATTTTTTTTTTTTTGTGGAACATTTTACAATGATTGAATTTTATTATTTTTTTTCTTCCAATATTTACTTCAGAGACATTAAAGTCATTTAACAAAAAAAAAAAAATCAAATCTTTGGCATTTAAATTCTAATAAAAAATTAAAGCGTTACTTTGACATACATTACGCAGTTAGCCGGCTTTATTTTGAAGATGAAGCCAGCGCTACTTTAAAAATTGCTGAAAAATCTAACCAGTAATTTACTGTCGTCTACATTCATCCATTTAGCCTTTTATACGATTTTCCGGTTGGAAAAACCCTTTCAAAACTTTTCCCCAGCAACCAAAGAAGTAATTAAAAAACAAATCCGAGCCTCTCTCGTACCGCGCGCGCGCTCGCTCATTTCTTTCAACTACTGCAGAATACATGAGCTGCTCAAGTACAGTTTCGCGACATTTTGCAGAGAAAAGTACACGTATACCAGCTTTCCATTGAGAATAAAGACTGGCTTAAAAATGTTGTTACCATCAGTTAGTAATAAATAAATACGGACGAGCAAAAATTTTACAAGTAATAATGCGGCTTAAAAATAAAATAAAATATAAAACCCCCCGCTTTCTTCTTATTATCTGCAAATCAGACAACAAAACTTGATCTTTAACCTTTTCTAGAAAGTGAAAATCTCGCAAAAAGACTTCTCTCTCTCTTTTTCTCAAACAATTTTTTATGATTAACAAATTGCCCGTTAATTATACAATGAGCAAGCCGCAACTTCTCGACGCAAAATGCGCACTTTAAATATATAATTATATAACGCGGTGGTGAATCCCATAAAAATATTAAATTTTTACACACACACACACTGAGGGGGATGGGTAAGGTAAAAGAATGTGGTGGAAGTTGGTTCAAAATGTTAATTACAGCACTCGTCGTGTTTGTTTATTTATGAACGAGACAGTCGAGAGAATAACATGGATTAATGAGTTTGCTGCTCATATAATAACTTACATATATCCTCCTCCTCCTCTTACAACGATATTATATGGATACACATCTAACTGAAAAGTCGATAATATTCAGCTTTACTAAGTGGTAATCTACTCGTAGCAATGAGGATTGTTAATGCCATCTTTCTGTGTATTCTCTTGGGTCATGAATATATGACTCGCGTTTTTCTCGATAACTTTATTACTGGCCCGTGCACTTGTAGATATGAATTCGCCGGGAAAAAGAACAAAAATGCTTTATTTATTCGAATCCACAGCTGTTGAAATACGATCAAGAGACACACACAGCACTTAAATCCCCCCCCCCCCCCCCCCCCCCCAAATTATTACATGGCAGTCGAAACCTTTTGTCTACTTGTGCTGCGCAATCAGTTCAACTACTGTAAATAGTATCAACAAAACAAAACAAAAAAAAATATTATAATATACAAAGATGAAAATCCATAATAAGATGAAAGTACCGGTATACTTGGTTTACTGTATCTCAGCTGATTACCAAAATATAATACCGAATGCCACATTTCTTTAGAGAAAAACGCTAAATCAAATCATCTAATCGAATTTATTAAAACGATGCATTATACATCTGTGAAAAATTACTTTAAAAAAAAATGATATTTTTTTTTTGTATGATACTATCTTTTGACTAAGCTAATAATAAATTTATATATAAAAAAAAAAACATTGTTTGGAAATTAGCCTAGAAGAAGCCGTGTTTATAAAATGTTTCCCCCTCTGAGAATATGTCACACTGACAGTTATTAAAATTAGCTATGCAAATTTGAAACACAAACTAATTTGCATGGGAAAAGAAAAGTAATTAATATTACGCTTCCTAACATGAAACACAAGCACAAAAAAAAAACCTAATCTTATTTTACCTTTTTTTTTTTAAAAAAAAATAATAATAATACTTTTAGTTTATTAATACTCGTAGTTTATTTTGCAAGTACGGTAATAGACTCAATATCCCGTATTGAAAAGTTTAAATTTTTAATTCAAAATTTCATCTTTCTAAAATCATTTTAATAAAATGCAAAGTAAAAATAAACGTAAACAAAAAAACCTTTCTTAATTTGCATTACAAATAATAAAAATGTAATATTAACATTACAAGTGCTAAAAAATCGAAATCAAAACTTGTTTGCTAGTTTTTCTATGCAGTTTTCTCCCAAAAAAGAAAAAAAAATCTAAAATTTATTTACACAGTAGAGACACGAAAATACTTGTACGATTTTATACTATTTAATAATAAAAAAAATTGAATAAATAATTCTGTGTTAAGTACAGAGATCTTTCAAAAACCTTGGTAAAGTTTTCCAAAAATCTACATAAAATATTTTTCCTCGCTTTTTTTCTAACACCCAAGTGCCAATACCGCACGCATCAATAATTTCTATTAACTATATTATAATACTATACGCTTTCCCCGTGCAAATTCGTATAATGATCGAGTCTCCGATTTTTCGCAATCTTCGATATATATTTTTTTACAAAGTGCAAGCCTTGTCATTAATGTATAAAGATATACAAAAGATGAAACAAAAAAAAAAATTATCACTAATGCAAGGTACGTTGCATTTAAGCGCATATAATGCCTTCATCATTGATGCCGGTTCACTTAATGGAAAATACACGTGAAAGATCGACACAACAGAGAAGGGGGAATACAATTTTTTTTTCTTTTCTCTCTTAAATAATAATAATAATAAAAAAAAAACATCTCTTGGTAAGCAAAATAAAAATATGAATAAGTTTTGTCTTTTTTTTTTCTTCTTTTAATACCCGCACTCAACATTTTTTTTCCCCCCCCTTCATCCGACAAGAGAATAATATTGGTGTATATCTTCTGAGATTTCATCTTGATAGAGAAAATTAATTACGCTTCATCCGTTTTTATTAAAATTCGAGCTGAAGTTGAGTGGAGAATCGGATCAAAAAAAAAAAAAAAAAGAGCTATAGGGAGAAGATGTGATTGAATCAACTCTTACTTCATCAACTTTTCCATTAATATACAAAGCTGCACGAAACCTCATCATCGACTACACGTCATCGATATTATTCAAAGAGTGCGGTAGTGGTGGTAGAGTGCGTGTACATTCACTCGCTGTACATGCACATTAAGCTCGGGGAAGTGAGTGAAGTTAAGGGAAAAGTGATTCCATTCAATAAAGATGATAGTGTTAACATTTTTGAAAAGACGATCGAAAACTTCTCCCTCGCTCTCTCTACGTGAAATAAAGATGCCAAAACGTCGTGTAGGCAAACAAACCCGAGCAAAATGTCTAATCGGCTTTTAACACCAATAACTTTGATAAATAAAAATAAAAGAAAGAAAAAAAAAAACCAGCGATAGAAAGCAAACAATATAAATTCTATTCGTCATAAATATTAGGCAAAATCAGAGGGAGGGAGAATAAAAACTCAACATGTTTGACTTTATCGAGAACATTTTCAAAGTTACGACTGAACCAAAACTCTCTGGTAGTCCGCGAAGGAAACGATAAATAAACCCTTTTTTTAAAAAAAATATATCGCGCGCAACAAACTAAAAATATATCGAAAAGTTGCTGGAGAAGTGATAATGGCAATAGAATTCTCACAATAACTTTGTTTTTTAAAAAAAAAAAAATAATAATAAGTGTTTCCAAACACATTGATAAGCGGTTGCAATAAATAATAATAAAATAAAAGCATTTTAATAAAAATTCCTTTTTGTATTATTATAAATACTGTATTTTTAAAAGGTAAATAGATCAATAGTTGATATTATTTAACGCATTTCATTAAGCTCAAACGGTATAACTCAATAAATTATTAAATCAACCTCTCGTCAAATAAATAATAAATTGGAAAAGCTTGCGGCAATAACCAAGAAAGTTCACTTATAACAACTTGCATGCATTGTATTGATATAAGAAATATATCAACTGGTGCAAAATGTATGAAGGCGTTTTTTTTTAGCAAGTTCAATGGATGTACAAGTGCAAATAAGTTTCTTACAATTAAAGATAAAAATGTGAGTTTTGAGAATTTTATTTATTTATTTCTTTGACTTATGTGGTTATTGCTGCCAGCCCTTCAATTTAAGAAGTCTTATTTACCCGGTAGTAAAAAAAATAATAATAAATACTTCAGCGTAGAAAGAAAGTAAAAAAAAAAAAAAGATAGAAATATCTTCGATTTTGGCACTTTGTTATATAGTATATACAGATAATACTGTACCAAAAACTTACGGATCTATATATCTTGCACTCGGCAGATTTAAGTCCCACGAGTTAGTAGAAAGCTGCGAGCAATCTTCACCTCAAAAACATCTGGCGAAACTGCTTTCAAACTTTGAGTGTGATTTCCCTTTAGAGCAAACATTTTCATGTACGAAAACGTTTATAAAATCAAAAATAAACCGCGCGGGCGCGCGCGCAGTAAAAGACAAATAATTTCAAAACCCTTAAAACAAATTCCAACGCAACAGTGATAAATGCAAAATCGATTTTATTTTATTTTTTGCTTGAAAATAGCCAAGAATTTTGATTCGCGATAATCTGAAGTTTGGCTGGCCACATACTACACTATAGCTTTTAATTCCCCTAATAATATTGAGATACATAGATACACGTAGCTCGGTATAACATTAAAATTGTATTCGTCCCTCCCCCCCCCCCCGCGGCAGAAAAGCTATGTAAACAAACCCTTATAACCGTAATAAAACAAGTGCAACATTTTGAAATATAGAAGTGCCCATCAATTTGTACTCGTGTAATTCGTTTATACTCGTAATAAATTGAAATTGATTTCCAAAACGTGTAGTTTTTAATTATTGTAATCAGATGCAAAAAACTAAAAAAAAAGTTATCGTTAATTTAAGTAAAAAAAAAAAAAAACTTTTCAGTTTTCCTAGCAATTGATGCGTTTAATGTGCAAGCGCGCCGTTTTAATTTGCTTTTATTTACGGTAACTGCCTTTTCAAATCGTAATTACTCGCATAAGCTATTTTAAGTGAATAAACAAACACTCATTAATTAAATTATTTTTTACGCTGCTTATGTGACGTGTAATAAATTATTTCTAATACCGTATTTGTCTGTCACTCAATGATCCAATTTTACTTAATTTTTATTTTACGCAGATCGTAGTGTGTAAAATTAAAGAACTAGTTCGCGCTGTTGTCACCACAAAACAAGATTTAAATAAAAAAAATTAAATACCGCTAATAAAAGCTTTGATTATGCTTTAAGAACGGTTTAATTAAATCTTGATTAAGGAAATTTAATCTTGTTTGTTGTACCAAAATTAACACAGCAGGTAAAATGCATAGAGTTATGCTTTGAAAACGTGTATCTTCATCTGAAAGTGAACTACCGGTACCCACAACATTTTCAAAACAATACCCCAATTACATCAAATATCTTTCAAAATCACTTTAAAATGCCCGATATACATCCGCAATTTTATTTTAAGCTTTCTACAGCCTCCACTTAACGTCACAACTACGGTATTTCTAAAACCGTACTTGTACAAAAGAACTGTCTATTTAGATAAAACAGAAATAATGTTGGAAATTATTCATGCTTTTAGTTTGCCTTAAGCATCTTCAAATCTAAAGCTTTCACAATAGTCTCTAGCGAAACAACTAAACTTCACGTAACTTTCGAAAGAAAACATAAACAAGCTAAAATAAACTTTTAAAATCTAGTTGAAACTCAAGAGAGGAAACGAATACTGTGTTTGTAAATCTGGATTGAATTTCAATAAATAAATAAAAAAAAAAAGAAAAGAAAAGAAAACCAAGCCAAAAAAATATTTGTAAAACAAAGGCGGTATCATTATCAAAACACAAATTTTTGTTCTAGCTAGATATAATATTTCTCCAATTCGTTTGATGCCGAAAAGGATTTGGTGCCGAGTGTATAATGCACATACACACACACACGAGTCTGTAAGACTGGCATTATTTGAATTCAATTGTCTTGCAAACAAACTATCTTTTATTGCCAGACGACACCAGGATCAAAAAACCCAATAAACCTGCTTTTTCAATTGAGAAAAAAAAAAAAGTTAAACGAAATTCAATATTCGTTTCTATTGGACAAAATGTAAACATACATCGCTCACTCCGAAGCGACTCAAGTATTGCATCTACGGATAAATAAAAAAAAACCGTCAGGTCAAATTCGAAAATAAAATAAAAAGAGATGGAGTAACAAAAACTTTTTATCAATTGAACAACAAGAGCGAGAGAAAAAAAATCAAAAGCTCGTGCAATCAAAACGTCAAAAGACAAAAAAAAAAATAAAACTTAAATTTTACATAATAATATTGACGGCTTCTCGAGTATAATACTCTGGCGCATTTCAACTTCAGCTTTGCATTTGTACTGTATGAATTTCGACTCCAACACTATATAAAATATCGAGTAACCTTAGATACCAAAATTCGTATTCTCAGAATAATATTGTGACTGTATTATGTTACGAAAAATCAAAAAAGAAATACAACTAACCGATGAACTTGCGATCGAAAATTTACGATAATTACCCGCACAAATCTAGGTACATGTATTAATGTTCCCAATGTCATATCAAACAACCTCCTGTAGATAGCTATCCCTACCATGCATTTGCGCAATGTGAGTTTGCACTCGTTCAAACTGCGCAAGATAAAATACAATAACATTGCTTAAAAATAAAAATTTTATCTATAAAATAAAGTTTTAAAATTAAAAAATGTAAATAAATACTTTCAGATACCGAAATTGATTGCTATTCAATTCCCTACAAAAATCTAATGCACGCAGGCAGCATAGCATAACATTAACTATTAATATTTCGAATAATATTTCGAATAATATTTCCATGTTATTTTTTTTTAAAAAAACTTGATCTTGTTTCTAAAATGCATCGAGTGAAAATTAATATCGTGAAAAAAGAGCCGTTACTTAATATTCTACTACTAGCATATCTGAAGTTGTTATCCATCCATGTTCATCTCACACGCTTTTGCGCAACTTCAAACGAAGATAGATTTCAATAATACTAGCAGAAGAGTGAGAGGGAGGGAGCAACAATTTAAATTTCCAATGATATTCGCCGCAACCAACATACACAAAAGTGCATTATGTCGCTTTTAAAATCTCTGATCAAAAAAATATACGCGCCAATAATAATTGCGTAGATACATGTACGAGTATGTAGCAGTATTTCACCTAATTTTTTTTTTCTTCTTTCGCTCTTCAAATTGAAAACAAATGAACCGTGTTCGACTCGATCGTTCCCCCTTTCAATAATTTATATAACATAAAACCCCTCGCACAACATGATATGGTTGTCTAAAACAAAATAAAATCATTAACCAAGTCGTATCGGTTTTTGAGTCTGCGCTCCCCACAAAATAACGACATTGCCTTAACGCCGTCACAAATCGATATCGAAAAGTGGAAAATTTTCGCCAAACGGCCCCCACCATCACCTACAACCACCCCTTTTCTCTTCGCAATAATATCACATAACGCGAGGCTGCTAACTCATTCGACGAAAACATTCTCGGTTAAAAATACTATTCCAATGAATTATGTCGATCGACAACCGCAAATACTGATCTTGACAGACACGAAATTGCACCAAACAACAATAGAGCTCGCGGTTTTTCAATACGGCGTGCGCCAAGCGTACAATTTTCGAATAAACAAATTGCTGCTCCCCGATATATAAATGCAGATTGAAATGTGAAAAGCTGCAATTTTGAAAAGAAAGAAAAAATAAAAATAAAAAAGCAAAACTTTTAATCTACCAAAAGCTAGTTTTAATACGATGGTAAAATTTCAATTTCACGTTTTCATCCCCGAGTTAAAATCAGAATTTACTTGAAAACTAACTAAATCTCATAGACGAGTAATATAAACATTGGACATGGCATAAAACGTAAAATCGCAGATGAACATGTTCGGGTTATTATGTTTACTAGTGTTGCGCGCATGAAGTAAAAAGAATAATAATATTGCATCAAGGAAATTGCCATCAGTTATTCGAATATTTACATTTCCAAATGTGTATTTACATTGACCGCAATGTTTACGAACAGAGGAGAAGTGACCTCACTTAAATTAACCATTTGAATGCAGTCGCAAAAACATCTTCTAACATGTAGGTTGCTACTCTAGTGAATATTGTGGCAGTCTCCATATCGAATAAATAATGCCCGAAACTTCGCTCAAGAATGCATGATAAATATTTTTACACGCGGGTTTACATCTAGCCCAAAAAAGTTTAAGCTGCTAAACACGCAAAATCTAGCACTTTCAAAATACAATTTATTTTAAGCGCTTCGAGCGTTGCATTTAAGTTGCTTTTTTAGAATTAAGTGCCACGAGATCTAGTCAAATGAATTTCAATAAGATATACTGTACGTGAAGTGCTCATATGAGGATAACAAAAACTGCTTACTTTAATACTTTTAAAAGTTGGTTTTACTATAAAGTTTTAAAACAACCTAATAACAATAACTAAGTCTAAACAATAATAATATTATTATTACCAATGATTCCCATTAAAGTTGAGATACTTAAATAATGTTATTATTTTTATATCAAGCCTAGATGTACAGTAAAACAAACGTTAAACGTATACAAGTACTGTATTTAGAAAATACAGTATATAAAATAAGTTTAAAAAAATATTGCTTTTAGATTTTTAAAGATAAATCGTTTCATCAAAATTGAGAAATCGTATAAATTTTAGTAATTTTTTAATATTAAAATCTAATTTTAAAAAAAATTTAATTAATGTACATTGTAATCGAAAATGTTGCTCATTAAAGTTTTAAAAATAAATGACTATACACTCTTAAAAAAGTTATTGCAAGCTGCTTAAAATTTGAGCGCGTCTTATGGCCCAAAGGTAACATTTGGTTAAAATGCATTGCAAAACATTAAAAATGTTTTCTGAAAATCGTCTATTATTTTTGGGGTGCTTCTTAAAAGTCCGCAAAATACGGTATTTATTTGTAATGTTATAAAAATAAAACTTGGCTGAGTAAAAAAAAATATATATATTCCCCATTAAATTAAACTTTAATATTTATCCAAGCATAGCGTCTCTGCAAATTATAAAATTATGCATTATTAATGCATTGTTTTAATGCATTTGCGAGTTAAAATTCATAAAATGTATGCGTATATATTTAATGCAAATTTTACGCAAGTACAGTACCGGTAATCTGTATGGTTGTATCGAGCGCAGCTTCAGAAATATAAGCGGCACATCAAAGCGTCCGTACGTACCCTATTTGTATAATTTATTCTTTTTTTTTATTATCATCGTATGTTAATAGAAGCCATACATATCCAATGCCAATGGTAAGCATAAAACGCCGTCATCCAGCGCATCATTTATCTCAACAAAATATATCAAAATTGAAATAAAACTATCACTATTTCCAAAGAAAACGAAATATGGAAATTTGATTCGATATGGAGATGTGTCCTATATAAATAATGCATGAACGATTCAGTCCTCGTTTTTTTTCTTTTTCTGTTTTCGAATAGGATTCATCATATTATCCCGACATTTCTTTGTCTCATAGGCGCGCATTCTACGGAATTTGAAGTTGGTCATATTGAAACTTTATCAAAAATGACATACATACCTTTGCATAAAATATATTTAAAAAAAAAAAAAAAAAAGAACGCTATCTGCAAACGTTAGGTACTGCATACTGCGCATGATTATAACTTAAAAATCTACTCCCAACTTTCACTTAAAAAAAAAAAATTCCTTACATTTGTATATTAGAACAGTTATCGCATCCTCTTCACAGAAATTTATACAATAAAATTTTCTAGTAGATCAACATTTTTTAATATTTACCAATAGTATTCGCTTTTAATAACAAAAATAAAAAATAAATTTAAATGTAAAAATATTATATACCGAGTGTCCGAAATTTTACAATCTAACTTCCGGTCTGTTATTGAAAAAACCTGACCAAGATAAAAACTTTAAAATTGTGCCATTTTACAGACAAACGAAAAATGTTTTCTTTAAAAAAAAAAATTTTATATAAAAAATTAAAATTAAAATTAAAAAAAAAAAAAAATAATAACATTTCAAATAAATAGAATTTCCCATGATAAAACTTTTGATGAAATTTAAGTAAATTTTTCCAAAATTATGTACAGTAATTGCGATCAACGTTGTTTATGTCTTAAAATGAATGCAGTTGAGAAACCTGAGCGAGTTGAATGGTATTTATGGAAACCAAATCAGTCGCACAAGTTCAAAAATTGTTGCAACAATTTTGTTTCAACATACTGCGCGTATTACATGATCAAAATAAAAATCTTTCCTAAGTTTATTTTTCATAGTCTAATATTAATTAACATTTTCATTTCGTAGAATATATAAAAGAAAACGCTTTAATAAATATTAAAATATGATGTAAAACAGCTCGAATAAAAATGAATTAAAGTTAACTGAGATTTACGTTTTTAAAATGATTTAAACGTTCGTCAAATTAATTTAATATTTTCTGCTTACGAATAAAGCCTTCTCTCTTTAATAATATTCAACTACGTTTCCAGATTTTCTCATTAAAAAAAAAAGTTAAATAAAAGAGTATGAAAAGAGCTGTTTTAATTAACCCAAATTTACTTTTACAGATGCAGAAACCTTACTGGAAATTTACGTAAAATTCTTATATACCGGTATCTAAAAAAAACATTCACATACTGATATTATTTTCTAGTCTAATAAAAAAAAGCTACGATTAAACTTCATAAGGTATCTGTAGCAATTTTTTTTATTTTTCTTTTCAACTGCAGTAAGCTTATTAAGTTTTCAAAAAAATATATATCGGGTGGCGCAAAAAAAGTGGGACCCCTCTTGAAAACTTGTAATAAAACCAAATTATGTTTTTAGCGAATTTAAAATTGTAAAATTTTCTTTACTTACTAACTAAACCTTTGACGTCACTATTTCATTAACTTCCTATCGTGGTTTTTATAATATAATTCTTTTTAAAGTTTTTACAATGACAAAAATAACAGGGGTCCCACTTTATTTGCGCCACCCGATATATAGGTACCGGTATTATGTATTCTACAGCTTAATAGAATGCGATTACTTTATCTATAAAAACAAAAAAAAAAAAATTTGGAATATACAAAAGTTTGATTTCAATTCAAATAAAGTTATAATAATGCGTTATTTGCATATAAGATATAAATGTACACAAAAAAAAATAATAATAAAAAAAACCCCAATTTTTCCTAATTTTTTCGACAAAGTTGCCTTTCATTTCACATAATTTAGTTAAAGCAAAAAAAAAGTAATTTCAAACTTTTAAGAAACTTTTCGATATTATTTTGGTTAAAAAATCGCGGTCAAAGAGACTCGTAATCGTCATTCATTTCCTGAATCAGTAGGAGGTATAACAACAACGACTCATCAATACATCAACAATGAATGTGTTGGCAATGCCATGAAAAACTAAAATCAAAGAGAGAAAAAAAAAAAAAATAAAGCGACACACTAAGCGTTCGCATTTCTTTTATCGATAAGTGCGATTGCGCCAAGTGACGAAGTTGAGCTCGTTTTTGCTCAGCAGCTCAATCTTGCACTACCGTATACAGTCCCAATCTAAACACGTCTAAATTGTGTAGTATATAAGCCGATAGTAAATAACAAAGTCGGGGAGTTGAAAAAACACGAACAAGATAAGAACTCGAAACATGGCAGTTAGAAAAAAAGCTAGGTATATCAAAAAAAGATCGAGTAGGACGATGTGCGTTAGATTCGCATTAGACACGAATTGAAAGGAGGAGCCATTCAAAAATGTTTGGCGACGAAAAATCCCTGCCTACATATTATACGGTATTCAAAGAAAGCTAAAGCTCTCTCTCATTCCCCATTTCTACTTATCCAACTCGAGAAAAATTACCGATATAAAAACAAGTCGAAGATAAAACTTACAAAAATCTGAATTTTTAAAGAGTTGAGAAACTTGAAACCGTTTTATAAGTCAAAAAGCTTGTAAAAACAAATCCAGAATCAAAAATAAAACAAATTCTTTACAAAATAATGAACTACCGTAAATATTACAGTTTAAAAATAAATCGTGTAAGTAAAAAAAAATTAATATTTAAAATCCACAAATATAAAATAATTCGAGCTTAAAACTTTCTGCTTTCATAGACAAGGAGGAGAGGGAAGAGGGAAAAAAGAGAGAATAAATCTTATAAATATCAATATGTTGTTTCATATCAATTCAAGATGTGAGAAGCGAGTAATCCGTTTGGAAGCTTGTGAAAGAATGATACAGTTTTCATGCGGCTGGCAGCTGATCGAAATTCGATTCAATGCAAATCCAGCAGCTTTTGCACTCGACCAAATATAGCCGTAGGATTTTTACAGGACTTCAATCGTCCACACATAAATAACGTTTAAACCTGATAAAAAAAATATATATTTTTTTTTACTGAAAATAAAAACAAAAGCAGCAGCAGCCGCACGTATCTTTTCTGCTAATGCAAAATCGATGTTTTGACAACACTTCAAAAACAAAAACGCAATAAAGATATCAATTCTTCAGAGCCGATATACCGTACTGTATTTATTCTTTCGTCAATTTCGAGTTTAGAAAAACCAATACCGTACAGTTTATAATACAGTAGATGGTTACGACATTATACGAGCCTATCAGATTTAATTTAAAATATGTAAACAGATAGTCGATAAACTACGAACAGGGGAGGGGGTGAGAAAAGGGAGTGGAGAAAAAAAATCAAGTTCTGCAACGGTATTTTATGTAGCAATTTGGGAGGAGAGGCGAGTACTAGACAACTTAAGTTTTCACGACATATAAAAATGTGATAAAACTGTGCTGTGTGAACACATTCAACACGAGCGAAAAGAAATAAATTGCAGATAATCAAGTTAACGGCGCTCTTACTCAAAAATATGATCCAAATTTGAAAATACGACAAGCTTAAATATTTGACTAGCGTAATATTAGGCGCACACGTGCTTACTCATCTTACGTACACGCAAATTGTCTCCGATAAAATTATCATCGCGCACGTATTACAAATGTCTGCACTATATCTTCAATCATAAAAAAAAAAAATCAGCACTTTAATATTTTAGCACCGGTATAGAAGAATTTTTGGAAGAAAATTATAAAATTTACAATTAAATAGTACCTTCAAAAATTTAAAAGTTAAATTGAAATTTCAAAGTACCGGCGCAGTACCGCATTCAATATGTTCGTGCATTTCGAGACAGCAGTCACATATTGACATTTTTTCCTCTTTTACACTGTGTAAGCCTTTGCATAAAAATTTCTTTCATTTTTTTTTTAGACCTAATTTAACATCTTCCCATCATCAAATCTCCGGCATCATTTGAAGTAAATTATTGAAGCTGGAGTTTCGGAAACGAGTGGAATTCCTCCTTTGTGATTGCAGGAAATACGAAACATGTTGTTTAACGTTCTGAAATGCACGTACTGTGTATAAATACCGTACCGATAATTCGACGGCACTTTGTCACCATAACTATTTCAATTAAAATCTAATTAATTTTGCAAATACAATACCGGTAGTCAGTTTATTCGTGATAAACTAAATACTTTCCGGGCAAAAATCGTTTTTGAAAATATGACGATAGGCCTGACAATTTCAGGTACTTTTTGACGGTGGTTCCTATTTTTAGTTTGACAAAGCTAAGATAAAAGTCAATTTCGCATTGATAAGCATAAACACCCAATCCAATTACGTTATTTCCCAGCGCATCAATAGATGCTATCGCTCGATACCTTCAAAAAACTGAACCCGATAGTAAAATAGCCTACTTTAAAACCACTCGTTGCGTACGGTGTCATCTTCGAAGTATTTTACAGCGGGGAATGAGATTTTTCCTGCTGCGCTGGGGGGGGTAAAAAAAAAAAAAATTGGTGTATATACACTCGTTCATATACACTATACAATACAGCTCGCGCTCGTCAAAATGAAAAAAAAAAAGCGAAAACTGGTCGTCGAACTGACAAGAGCAATCTCATAAACAATCATCGATTAAAACAAACGAAGCTATTGTCTGCTCAGAGCTTTGGGGGTAAAGAAAAAAAAAATCCCCGTGCGAGTAGAAGAAATCTGACATGCAACGCGATAAACAAAAAGGGAATTGTGAAGCCAAGGAAAGAAGAAAAGATCAATCCTCTTTGCCCAAAGGAAGTCGAGTTTAATATCAGTCAAGTCGATAAAAAGAAAGCAGCAGCAAAAAAAAAAAAATAAAAAAATAGGGTCTGTAAATCTACACGCGCACCAAGAAAAACCTCAAAGACATGGCGAAGATATTTTCACCGTCTTTCAACATTTAATCCAACCAATATGGTCTCCGCCTGACAACACTAGTCCATCGCCACTTCTTACGATTTTTTTCTCTCGGTTAAAACATACGATACATGTTCGCGCCAAAGTATACCTGCAAAAACTTGTTGAAAAGGTCGGATCAAATTCCCCTCAGGGATTATTTGATCATAATCAAAGGCAATTTTTTTTTAAAAAAAAAAAAGTTGCGGCCATCTTCAGAGAAAAAAAAAATTAAATAAAATTTTGAACTAAAACGGGTTACCGGTAACTAAATTAAAGAAAAACTTTCGAAGCTTTTACTTTCAAAGAAAAAAGTTCTTACATTTTTTAAATAGCTTTTTTTATATACCGTATATAAAAAAAATCTACTGATAAAATTCTACTTTGGTTAATGACATCATCGAAGGAACCCAAGCTCTCTAACATTTTCTATTAAATGCTTTACCGCCACGCTGTAGAAGTTACTGCTGTATACAGTAATGCAACTAGAAACTTCTTTCAAAAACATTAAAAAAAAAAAAAGTTTATAAAGGTTCGCACAATTTTCGTAAACTCATAGGATTATGACCACTCAAAAATCTAAGTTGTTCGCGGCCATCTTCAGTTTTGGCTAGAAAAAAATAAAAAATTTATATAATCATTAGTTAATTATTATATAAATAACGTAAATAATTATGTAAATTTAGCGAATACTTTATAGCCGTACTATACTAGACTGGATGCCGTAATTTTTAATTGTGCTCACATTTCTAAAACTTCTATTATTTTTTTTATATACGGTACCGGTACCAAAAATATTTGATGTGCACTTTAATTATGCTTCCTATTTCTTTTGTAATAATGCCGATTTGGTATTTTTTAAAAAAAGTTAAAACTAAGTCGTAACTTGCATGTATTCTTAATAATTATTTCAAATCCTTGTTGTGAATATTCATCCTTATCCTTGATTCATCTCTAGGGGTATTTCGTAAAAAATAGAAATCTGCAAGCTTTCCAATTCGCTCGAAATAACACAAAAATTAACAAAATAAAATTGAAGCAGTACCCTATCCCACATGCAAAACATTCAGAATTTAGTTACAGAATGTATATTAGCGTGCTCAAAGCATTCTTCATCTAAAAACACGCCATCTTCCAAAAAAAAAAAACCAAAACAAATTCAGTTAGACCTCGCATGTAATATGAAAGCTAATGCCTCATTTAAAAACATAACTTTATAATAATCCCCCTTCACCATCAACACACACGGCACATAATTTTATACTATTAAAAAAAAGTATATAAAACCTCTAAATTAAATTTCGCGAAAATGAGGCAGAAAATAAAGTGCAGTAAAACACAACCGCCTTTAACAAATGACCTAATAAAAACATGCTCCGTCAGTAATTTGATGCGATTGAAAATGTAATAGTACCATCATAAGAACTCATGCTGCAATCAACTCCAATTAATTCCGAAAACAGAAACCTTTTGTTGAAAGAATAAAAAGTATTAACACCGACACTACATGCTTGCAATAACATAATTATTCTACGACCTAGCTCATTATCCTCCCCAATGTTCACAACTTTTTTTTTTTTTGCTTTTCCTAACGCAGTTTCTATCACTCTGCAAATGATAATAAACATGCGCAATCAATACTAACTGCAAATTGGATACCCACATGATAGAACGCAACAAATGAATCATCATTTCGCACGTAAAATTGCAAACAACATTTGCATTGCCTGCGTTAAAAAATGAGCTTCTTAAAAAAAAAAAAAATACTCAGCAAATATTTGATAAAAACTTTTAGGTACCGGTAAAGCTTTCTGTATTTCATTGCTCAATTTCATTCATTCCTCTTATACAGCGATCGATCCGTGCTACTACAGAATTGGCATAACAGCCTTTCTTATCGCTATTTAATACAATAAAAATATACACAAATCTAAATTTACGACCATATGCTAGTATATTTTTTTTTCTGATATCCATCACCAGTTCCCGTACACACTTTTCATCTCCCTTCTTTCCCCCCTCCATCTTCAACGTATCAGTGTAAAAGATGCAACTGCATCACGACTCACAATAAACTAAACAGAATGGATTCAATAAAACTCCCCCGTGTCATTTCGTGTTTTATCGCTTAAAGTAAGCTATCATCGCCCAGATAGAAGCGGGCGTAACGTTTGAGTAGAAAAACTACAAGAATCTTCTCTCATTTCTTTATCAATTTCATTCGCGGGGAGTAACTCAAAAGATACTTCGCCTTCCCCGGATAAGAATTCGATCAAGTTTCGATTTTATAGTACGAGGGGAGTATAATCTCGTCAACCCACAGAGATCGATTTAGATTAGGCTATATTTCCCAGTCTTTTACATTACATTTTAAACTTAAAAAATAAATTAAAGTAAAAAGAAAAAAGAAAAGCATTTTCCTACCTCTTTCGGATTGAATAAAGAGTCGATCATTGTAGTAATCCAAACAGCTATTTATTTCTTTCAATGAATAATTTTCAACGTGTATGGGGATGAATGGATCCATTAATTCGAAGCCCTGAAATATTGACAAAAAAAAAAAAAATTTGTTTCAATTTACAATTTAAGAGATGAAAATATAAAGTATAAGTCATGCGTGTATAGAAAATAACCTAATCTCATATTAATATAAAATCGCAAACAATTTCGTATTCACCGAAACTCTAAAAATGAGTGTGATATACGAGCTCGCGCGGAATATTTAAAGTCATTGGCATTCATGAGTGCGTACTCTCATCTAATGGCCATTTCCTTTAGCATGCAAAAACTCCCGAGAAGATTTTGGAATCAATTTTCGCTCAAAATGCATACAATACTCCGACCACGTGCTAAGAAGGTCGATAATAAATTCAAAGTGCGTACATTTTTTGGCGGTGACGAATGCGGTAACAAACTAAGCGACACCGCAACTCTCTTGATAGACTTAATGGCTCATGTAAAAAAAAAAAAAAAGTGAAAGGTGAAACAGTAAAATCTCGTAAAAAAAAAATAAAGATAACGTCGTATCAAAAAGTGTCATCAAAGAAGCGCATCTTAACCTGAGAAAGACAGTGAATGAGCGAAAAGACGAGAAAAAGGAACGTATTATTCAAAACAGGCTGCAGCCACAGTTCAGTGGCAGAAAATGATGTTCGCTTGCCATGCACATCGTTGACATCACTATAACTTTCATATTTCAAGCTGTGCTTTTTTTAAACGTAACAGTTAAATGACTGCAATATATAAAATTTCTTTAAACGCCAACATGAATCCTCAAAAGGACCATACAGTGTATATAAAAGTTTACGACCCGGAAATTCATAAATGCAAGTTCGCTTGATGAAAGGCGTAAAATGCAAACACGCAAAATGCATAAATTCGTTACAAACTAGTTTCACATCTTTTTCAGATTATTTTTAAAAGGAGTGCGTAACAATAATTACTGATCACGAGGGAAACTACAATGATTCGATTAATTCCCTTGGCAACAAATTATTCTTTGAATAATTATTAATAAAATACTGTATAATTTTTGTAAGGCTTTTTTACATAATAAAGTACAGTACAGCTGCAACGTAACGTTTGCAAATGATTAATTTTTCGCTTATGAATTTAAGCAAAAAGGCTGAGAAAAATTACCCGGTTCACAGTAATTATGAACACAAATTATTCTTGAAAATTAACCAATGTTTCTTTTTATAAACCTTATTATATTTTAGCTCCGTACCATGAATGCGCAGCTGTTTTACCACACCACTTAATTATTATGTTTCCCCAATCACAATATTATGATAGTGAATTAGTATGATTTTAAATATTTAACTGGTCAATCTAGAAATTAAAAGTATTAAATTATTTTATAACCAACAACTACTGGTTTGTGAAAAAAATGTAAATAAAAAAGCAGCTCATTAAACTAATAATATTAATATTAAAAATTGCTTACCTCTTTTGTCAATAGGTAACGTGGGAAAATAGAATTCCGTAAATGCAAAGGCCCAGCATTTTTTTCTACCGCTGTAATAACAATTCCATTATTCTAAACAAAAAAAAAAAATGAAATTCTAATAATAATGCCAAGTAATGATAATATTAACTCCAAAAAATTCTTACCCAATCATTTTTAAGCAGTTTCGTAAAAGCTCTTAAAATTGTCACATCACTAGCATGAATCTAGAACAAAAATATCGAACGATTAATAAAGTTTACCCAAATTTTAATAATTATGGTATAAAACTCTATACAGTAATTAAAATCACTACAGTACTTACAATACTTTTGTCTTCTCTCTTATAAATAGTATCATAAAACAAGGCATTGATTCCGTCAATAATTACAGCTACTTTTATTCTAAAGTTTTAAATAATACGATTATAAATGCAGTTACATTCACATTAAAAAAATATATTTACTGTCGAGATATTGCCAATAGCTTGCATTCTTTTAATAAAGCGGCAACACAGTCTGATGAATATTTCGGTCTACTTATACCCTTCAAAATAAAATATGAGTATTTAAGATAACGAAATAGATAAAAAAAAACAAAACAATTCAGAAGCATTACCTGTTCAATTAAATCCGTTAATGGTTGACCTTTTTCCGTTTTTTCTCTTACGTTCCAAATATATGAATTTTCAATATTAAGCTGCAAAAACCAAACTCAGTAAATAAGAGCCCTATACAATAGCAACGATTAAATTCAAACTTTTTCAGTGCTCAATATATGGCTATTTTGTGATTTGAAATGTTGCAAAAATGTAACAGCTTCAACAGTGAGATCAAATCGTCCTGTCCTTGATGTTGACGGAGCTTTCTCGGGGCGGGTATTACGAGCAAACTTAGGAACTGTTAAATAAAAAAGCTCTTATATTGCATAGTTGCAAAAAAAAAAATAATATTTATAGCGTAACCTACTCCATCCAGGATGAATTAATATCCAATTTGGTTGTTGCGAGATTAAATGAACCAAATGCGCCAGAGTAATAGTTTTACCGCAGCCTTCATTTCCAACTATAATTTCGTTAAGAAGCAAACTCACATTTCTTAGATAGAAGAAACACGCAGAAAATTAAGCCTACTAATTATAGCAAGGATACATAAAATATAGCGATTAACCGGAAAATCTAAATTGGTATTATTAAAATGCTGAATTATTTCTAGGGCTGGCTTTCTAATCATAACGCCACACTCATTGAAGGCTTTCGTCTTTCAAAACAACAAAAAAAATATATTAATTAATGCAGAATTTGGTGCCAAATATCGAAATACTCACCAACGCTTTAAAGTCAGGATGACTACCACAAAAGGTAAATAGCTTCTGGAAACGATCTAACGGAATTTGATAAAATTGAGCCTCGTGAGAAATAGTGTGCTTCAACTGTAAAATAAATGCAAAATAAATTTTTTGACAGATTTTTAAAATGTGTGTGGGGTTGTTACCGGGTCGTCTTGCGCACAACGAAATGGAGAATTCAAAAAATCTTGACGAGAATTAACTGCTGCCTCCAATTCCACTGCGCCATAAAAACGGCAAAAGTTTAAAACTTTCAAAGATGCAGCTTGTTTAGTTAATAATTTGTAGTAATTCATCTAGATAAAAATAACAATGATAATATTATTATTAATTATTAACATCAAGAGCATACAGTACAATGGCATCTATGTACATGTAGTTTGATTTGCACAGACAATAAAATCGTACATTTGATATAAAATTATTATTCTACAGCCTAAATAAAACTAAAATCTGCCAACTTACGTTTGTAACGTCAAACTAATCAATAGAATTAATAATAATTCATTATTTTATTTTATTAAAGTAATTCTGCGCGCCACTTTCTGCACTGGCGCACGATCACTGGCGGGCTTGAAACATGTGTTTATCTCGTTGTGAAATAGTAGTCCTTAGATCGGGCTGAATTTAGAAATACAGATAAATTTTAATTTTTAAAAATAATTGTTTAAATTTTAATATACTATAATAAAATATAAAAAATTATTTTAATTTATCTTATTCAATACATAATTTAGATAAATTTATAAATTATTGCTGTTGTAGAAAAAGATTCAAAATTCAGCTACGTTCAAAATTCAGCCATACTTGTTCGTAAAAAGAAGGTCATCCATTTTGTCGATTCTCCTGCATCTTGTTAAAATATTATTCCGTTTGTGAAGACAGCAGATTATAAATATGGCTGGATCGATCGCCCATCTAGTGAGAATATGGTAATGCTCATTAACATTATAATGTTCGTAAAATTGATTCTGTATTAGCTAATTGCTTATCTCGTATTTTGAAGGACCCCGTCAGCTGCGATCTACGGTTCTGCTGCATTTGGAACACTAATTTACTTTACGGATTGGAAGTGCGTCGTGAAGTATATTCCATATTATAACGGCAAATTTAAAACGGAGGAATAAAGTAATATCAATTATTGTTAAATTAAAAATCATCATCTTAATAGTAAGATCTCGAAATTTTATAGGTGGTGTCGTTCCACTGACTGAACTTGAATTTGCCCTTAGTCGTCAATACATGTAGTGTAATTATTTAAAAAGGAGAAAGGACCCTCTCTCCTCGATTAACATAGCTACTACGGTTATAATAATGTACGTTAACTTTCAAAAATAAAATGATTTAAATTATAAATGTATTAAGTCGTTCAATTTACAAACACGCAATACACGCCCCAGCCAGTGCCAATTCACCTTTCATTAAATTCGATACACTTTTCTACGAGTTCACACAACGAAGGATTCTCCATGGCAGCAGCTATTCTTTCTTTATCGTTAATTTGTTTGTTAACTATGATCAAAAATATAATAATGTGTCACTATTTTTAAAAAATGATTCACAATCTTACAAAATAATTACTTTCATCAGCTGATGAGTGGGTACCTTCCCGTATAAAAATGTCTAGCTAAAAAATAATAATAACGAAGTGGTCGTTAATTTTGTAGTTTATATCATCTTAAAAATGTACTGATATTTTAAAAAGCGCCTTCAATTTTCGAGCACTTTATTTAATAAATGATCTTAAAATGAATTGGTTTTGGACCTGACCTTGTATTTTTGAATCAAACTCCGCTCCAATTTCATGCGGACGCACAAACCTATACACAAATGGTTTCAATATAAAATTGAGCACGAATTAATAATGAAACTACAACTGTAGTGCTTACCTATTAAAGTGGCTAAGGAGCAATGAGGAACAGTTGGAACAAATTCCACTTTAATTAAGAAATTTTGATCGTCCTCCGATTTAACAAAAATTCCGTTTTCACGAATAACATTTAGCTCTTCTAAGGTTTCAGGCTTTTCTGGATCTTGAATAGTTCGCAGTAAATCTAAAATTAGAAATTAAATATAATAACTTTTTAATAAAATTATACACCAGTTAATTTATTAATTCAACAACTACTGTATAATAATGTAAACACTGCAGCACTAGAAATGCATACTGTACCATATATTTCAGCAGCTAACATTTGACATTCGTCAGCTTCCACTGCAACATCGTAATCCAAATCGCGACTATTTGCCATTTTAAAAAATTTATGGTATACTGTTGGTTAACATTCATATTTACTAGAAAAATAAAACCTCAACCACCGAATTATTTCTCCATTTCACTCATAATAATTATTAAACCGGTTCCATAGCCTTGCCCATTCTGATTAATTGATTTTCTTCCCAATAGATGGCAGCACTGGAAAAACCCAGTGTGGTACAATCGTGTAGGGCTTGAAAGGCTATTGAAGAGCTTGACTGCAATAGGCTGATATCTCCAGTTTTGCTAATATGTAATATTATTTTGAAAAATTTTTTTTAAAAAAAAAACCGTTTTAAAAATACCATCGAGTAACAATGTAAACTACCGGTAGCTTAACAGACAATCGATTCAAAACTAATTGTTATTTAAAATAAATATTTGAACAAAATTCCAACAAATTACTCGTAATTAAATTTTAAAAAATGATGTAAATTTCACTTTTAATGAAAGGTAATATGCTACCCCCAAAATAAATAACACCGATCGATTCTTAAAATCAACAACTACTGTATTCCATACAATGGTAACATTTTGCAAAACAAATTGTTTTATAATATTATAAAAATAAATAGCCAACAGCTATCGTTATTGCTCTTCATAGATATGACCCATTTAAACTTCTTTGAAAACTAAATATATTTTTGCAATGTTTTGTTAGTTTTTTAAATAGCGGCAACTATAAAATTTTTGATAAGAAACGTCGAGACCAGAGAAGATTTATCGAATTAATGAATTAACAACGTGCAATACGCGCATCGGTTTATAACATGCTTGGTTTTCTTGTTAGAGAGCAAATAGAAATTTTTTTTATAACTATGATTGAACCTACAGTATCAAAATACGTCAAGAGGTAAATAAAAAAAAATTAGAAAAAAAAAAAAACTTGAGCAACTTTCAATAATAATGAATGTCATACAATACTTTCAGACCCTGTAAAACGATATTTAAACTAGGTGAAAGCCTGGCAAAACTATTTTTATATCCAGTAGTGCCTAACCAGTAAATATTGCAATAAATTATAGCTAAAAAAAATAGCTTCTATTTTTAATTAAAAAAAAAAAAAAAAGAAGCACACTCCACCCCAATATTTGACTTTGAAAAAATATATTTTAACGACCTTCAAAATCAACACAAATAAATTAATTATTTAAACAACGAGTGGCTTTACAATATTATTGCAAAATCAAAAAGTTAAAAAAAAAATGTTTTATTCCAAACTCGTATTTTGTTCTTCAACGATGTTATCCAATTAAAACAATAATTATTGTTTTCAAATGCTAATTAGAATTATTTAATTTTTAAGAAAATCGCTGCGCTTTAAAAATACACTGTACAATAATTGTGCAAGTACAGTAACTATTCGATTTATATTATTTATTATTTAATACGAAAAAAAAAAAATAAAATTCCGTGTCAAATCAAATTGTAAAAGAGATCTAATTAATCTACATAGCCTAATTAAATAACGACTAATCTTTTCCACAGTCCATTAAAAGTATTTAAAAATAGCTTTTTAATTACTTTCATAAATCCTCACGAAAACTTTATATGAACATCATTTTTTATTTCGGCTCATTTCCTTCACTTTAAAGTGCACGATACGCTTCAATTATGTCTATACCTGTGTAATACGAGTAGTACAGAATAGATTAATCAAAATGATCGCTATGGCAACGCGTCTACACGCGTCCATACATGATCCACCGTGTGTGATACCGTATGGCCAATAGTAAAGACGGCTGATCGCTCTTTCACAATTCACCAATACCAAACAAACTCAAACTTGATTTTATCTCGTATCTATAAACTGCATTTCTAACCGCGGTTCAAAAATGCTTTAAAAGGAAAGTGTAAAATTTTTTTTTTGATTACTTCAAAAGCGCGCGTCTTATTTTCGTCTCAACGCGAGAGAGAAAGATGAAATGAAGCGCACCCTTTAATAATTAGATAGTCGTGCAAAATGTCATCTTTTGAAAAGGTAAGCCATTATTAATTTTGTTAAAAGCAATATTTCGATGACTGCTTCTTTTATCCTTACGGTATAAGCTTTATGATATTTATTTTTGTTAATTTATTAAGAATAATTTAAAATTGATTTTGAGCGAATAAATTAATAAGCATTTCTTGTAGTAAAATAATACTTGTAAGATAATTTATAATTGAGATTCAATGATTTTATAGTTTGCACAATTATTGTTTTAGATTTAATTTCTAAATAAATGATTAGAGGCGATCGATAATCCATCAGTAGCACGTAGCAACCATTTTCTTTTTTGTTTGTCCATATTATCGACAACTTAGAGTATGGACAGTATAAACGGAACTAGTTTCCAAGGTGATAGATTTTATAAAGTTGAATGGTTGTCGAAATACAACGATCAAAACACTTGCTAAGATCTATACAGTATGTGTTAGTCATCAATCAATATGCACAAAAATTATGACATATCCCGCAACATTTTAAAAAAAACATTAAAAAAAATATTTATCTCACGTAACTATTCAATATTTTAAACACAAAAAAAAAATAATTCTAAATAGTATTATTTGGGGAAAAAAATATTAATAAAATGTGTATGGTGCAATTTAAATAATGCTTAACTGGGTAATAAACTTATTTGCTTAACAAATTAGATAATTGGTTTCACTCATAGGTCTAATTTATTTATAACGTTATTTTATCAGAGGGGAAGGGGGAAAAAAAGAGGAAGGTAATAGGGGGAAACATGTTGGACATGTCCGGCTGACTTTCATTTACTTCCACGGTCATGTTGACAATTGCAGTTGTCCCCCCTTTGCTTACCCACCGACCCTGCCACCGTTAGGATAATATCCACAACCTTCAATTATTTATCGATATTACACGTCATTTTCTATTTTCTTTCTTATCCATCGACAAAAAGCGGTCACGAACAGCAAATTGTTTGAACAAAATATTATAGCGCACGTATTAACAAAAATACGTTTAAACATTTTCCTTCAAAAATTATTATCAAAAATTTAATATATAAAAAAAAAATAGTGATGAAAATAGATGAACAAGTTTTTTCTTATTTGAAAATAAAGTCAGTACCCCGAGTGATAATGAAGAATACGAGTAGAATGAACTTTTCTTAAAAGAGTACAAAATATTTCAAATTTCATTCTCATGTTCTTTCTTTCGCAATAATAATAAAAAAAGTTGTCTAAAAGATCATACCGTAACTATAAATTTTTGTTTTTTTTAAAAAAAATATTATTATTACTCAGAAAATGCATTATTTTTTAAATCTATCAATCGAATTCTTTTGTTTACTGAATAACCATTAAAATTTTTTAAATAACTTTTTATAGAATTCGTACCACAAACCTAATTAAAAATAATTTTTGTTTTGATTTAATAAGTTCGCATTGTATCATCCCGGAACTATTTCCCCTCGTTATTCAGATCAAATGTAAATATTCCAGTAAAGTCAACAAATGATCAAAAAATAATAAAATTCCTCAAAACAATTGTTACAAATAACTTCAGTGATTTTTTTGTTTTTTGTATGAAGTTATTTAATTTTATTAAATTCCAATGAACTTAGTTTAATTATGTGAAAATAGTTAATAGCTCCATCACAATCAAAAAAATAATAATTATTATTAACCTGATCTCATTAATTTGTAGTACAAGTAGAACTGACATATACAATGTAATTTTTATTTTTTTAGTAAACAAACAACCTCCTCCGTCAACCCATAATAATAATAAAAAAAAAAAAGAATGAATACGGTTACATGAAAAATAACACCTTTAACGTAATTGACGAGATAATTCTCCGGTTGTATTTTATTTATTATTATATCGGTGTGGCAGCTGCTGTATACGAGTCAAATCTCCGTGTACCGTATGATATATGATTGGTATGGTTAAAAAGCCAAAAGGTTTTGTCACATGTTATGTGTGCCATCAAGAATTCGGAACGAGGTCTATTTCTATTCACGAGCCACAATGCTTACAAAAATGGCGAAACGAGAACAACAAACTTCCCGCTAATCAACGTTCTAGAACTCCAATTAAATTGGAACAACAACAACAACAACATCATCGAAATTACGAGAATAATAATATTATAGCCGGGCATGATAAAACAAAGTTTCAAACGAGTACTGCTGGCCATCGCGTTCAAAAGATGCCTCGACCGGGGACCGCTACTTTGGAACACCCGAAGGTGTTAGATATTAACTATATCCACCGTGTGGATATGACAAATCTCACTCGTAAAATTTACAATCGTAAATACGTTAACTCGATCAGACCGACCACTTTTACGGTGACGAGACCGACGCTCAATCTCAAAGTGCCGCTCATCAGCGTCGCCGACAAAAACGCCGCTTCGATAAAAAATGCTGAAGTAGTACCGGCGGTTAAAACATCAAAAACAGCTGGAAAACCCTCATTTATGAAACGTCTGTTCAATACCAAAAAAAAGCAAGAAAATATCGCGGTCAAACCGGAAACCGTGCCTAATAAATTTCAACCCATCAAAGCCAATAATAAAATAATTGATGCAGATATACACGTAAGTTCGCAGTCTCCACCGAAACCGTGTCAAAGTTGCGTCGACAATACGATTCCGGAACGTCTACACAGCCATCCGAAAAAACAAAGCAACGTAAACAGAAATGCCTCGAAAGCGGAATCTCGTCGAAGGAATAGTAAGCAAAATCCGACAGAAAACGAACAAAACAATCAAAAAATCGTGTTGAAAAATATTAAAGATCAAATTCAAAATAAAGAGTTAGAAGAGACCATCGCTGATTCGACGGATGACCATCGAGCGAAAGGACCAAATTTAAAAACTTGCCCAATTTGCGGACGATTATTTGGTTCGAAATCTTTGCCAATTCATCAGCCTCAATGTATGGAGGTATGTATATAAATATAGGCTACAGTAATTATAATATTATACATTTTATCACTCTACCATCGCATATTTTTTTAAATTTTGTTACATGTGGAAAGAAATGGCAGAGGCTAAACGGCAAATTTCACAAAACTACCATGAAAAAAAAAGTAAAAAAAGAGGAGAAAGAAAACGGACCAGTACAAATACGATCTTCGGCGGAGAAGCTTACGCCGGTGGCATCTCCGCCGCCACCACCAAGCTTCAACCCATTAAGCCAATTAGACCTATCATCAAACCAATTTCAAGATCAGTCGACTATGTGTCTAATTTGCCCAGCGTGCGAACAACCTTTCCCTGCCGATCGATTGGTCATACATATGAAATCTTGCCAAGGGTGGGATTTAGAACAAAAAAAGGGAAGCAAGAGCAGCCAAAGCAATTCCAGCGAAGAATTGTCGAAATCCAGCGACAAGGACCAGGTAAAATAACAATCATTTTTTTTTTCAATACAGTACTGATTCGCCAAACATTTATTTAGTTCCGTAAGATCAGAACTTATTTCATTGTTTTTAAAATTGTTCTGCCAAACTTTTATTTAATTTTTCCTAACTAAAAATAAATTATTAAAAACTATGACGGGAATTTAGAAAAACCTTCCAGACATTGCAAGCAATACCGCATGCTTTACTTTATTCGGATGAAATAATTTTGCAAATTAAAATACCGTTAATTTAGATCTTAGGTAATTTAATAGCTTTCATTACTGTCAATTAGTTTTTGTGTTGAAGGAATATATACAATTTAATTTTGACAGGTATCAAACACTTTTTTTTAGGTCAAACACTAATAAGTTTTTAAAAAATAACTGTTCAGTTGGCAAGCCATAAAAAAAACATTTAAAAAAATTATACCCTACCGGTATTTAAACTACTGTATTTACGAGCTATTTGATACTCATGGAGTCATGCTGCTATTAAATACTGTAATATGTGCCTATGGATAGATGTGCACGAGCCGTAATTTACACCATACAGTACATCTCATATCCAATATCTGGATTTAGCACACAATAAATTTGACATAAAAAGTAGATTACGCGTGTAGATATTAAATATAATATGTAATCTAAATACATATACAGATCACACATTGCGGAAACAACATTTGCGGCATTTTAAAGTAAATAATATGTCGATAATTGTAAACAGTTGTTAGACAAACCATAAAAATAATACCTTGTAAATAAAAGTCTTCCCCGCTGCAAAATTTATTGATTTTTATGATACCATAATTTAAAAATATTGACAGATTATTTTAACGCAATAAAACTTTTAAAACGATCTCGTTTTGCTACCTAATTAAATAAATAAATAATAACTTCATAATTACCCTTACTCCAACAAAAAAAAAAATGTATGAGCTTAATAACTTAGCTTTTTGTTACCGAGCTTATAAACCTATCCATAGCTAATTGTTAGGATCGTAAATTATAAGTCTACAAATTAATGAATAAATAAATTGAAAATGGCATAGCTTTAGTAAAAAAAGGTGAATATTTCTTTATGTATTCTTAACCTTGAGCACAACTAATAAACTTGGTGTATATCTCATTATCTTTTTATAAGCACGCAAATATCGTGCATGTCTCACTTCCGAACAAATCCCTCGTATTATTGATTTGGACTATGCTGTGAAGACTTTTTTTTTGTTAAACACGCATGAAATTTAGAATGTAAGCAGTTAATGTATGCATTTTGCGCATAAAAAATGTTATTATCGGCGACTTTTAATTAAACAAAAATGTTTTAACATCCAATTTATCACTTTTGCTGCATGTTTATCTGATATGATTATGTAATTAAACTTTTATTTATCATTTGTGACAGATATCGTCAACAGAAAAATTAAGCCACCGGTTCGCAATATGCTACATATGCGGACGAGAATTCGGCAGCAAATCGATTAGTATCCACGAACCGCAATGTCTTAAAAAATGGCAAGTTGAAAACGAAAAACTACCGAAACATTTAAGAAGATCCACACCCAAAAAGCCAATCATTGCCACTTTAGGTAATTTTGTTATAATTTTTTTATATACCGATATAGTAAATGGCCATTTATAATTTCAACTTGCAAGAAAATTGGGTACCCCAAAAACGGCACAATAAATTCAAAAAATAAATAAATAATCCAACAGTTCTAATTACATTTTGTGGATAATATTTAACAGCTTTCATCTTATTAATGAAGCAGTTGGATAAAAAAACTTTGAAGAAATAATGCAACACCCATTATGTATGTGCGTCAAAATATAATTTTAGTACAATTGGATACAATTGTCCAAATAAATTTAAAAATATAGTCACAACCAAATCACTTAATTTCCAATTCATTGAAGCTTTAGAAATAGAAAATTTAGCTTAATAGTTCTCCATTTTTATAATTACACCACATCTTTGAAATACTGTATATTAAAACCTAATTTTACTGTGTTGTATTTTGAGCATTTTATTAGTAGACCTATCATTGCAATATTTCAGTTCCTTTTACCAATTTGAGAATAAAACTACAACTAATATTTGAGGCCAAAACTTATAAAATATCTTTTTCAAATCAAACAGTCTAACTGTTAACACAACCGTAGATTTTAAAGTGTTTGGGGTTAGCATGAGTTTCTTTTCTTAAAAACAAACAAACTATTTATGATCGCTGATGAAAGAAATAAATAAATAATTGAGAACTTACGTTATGTCTTTGTTTTCTCAGATGACGGATCTATTGATATGTTGTCCATCGCTGATGCTGCTTGGAAATCGCACTTGAACCAATTAATTCCATGCAAAACCTGCAGTCGTACGTTTGCTCCTGATCGACTTGAAGTTCACCAACGCGTGTGTGTGGCACAACACCGAATAAAAAGAAAACAGTCAATTAAAACGTAATTAAGTACAAATTTACTCAACATAACCTACAATTTATTAATTTGAATTTTCAGTAAATTACTGAGAAAGAGGAAAAAAAAAAGATATAAATTGTAATTCTTTTTTTGTAAAAAAAATCCAAATGTCTGATAAACACGTATAACTGTATTTTATTAATAAGAAAATCGCGGAATAAAGTGATTAGCAATATTAATTCAATATTTTAAAACGTAATTACATTAACAAGTGTTTCAAATGATTAAAGAATAAATTAATTATTCAGAAAAAAAAAATATTAAATTTTTATCACAATCGACTACTTTTCATACAACTAGAAATTTTGTGAAGATTTTTTTTTTTTCCAAAACGCAGTAAAACTGCCAAGTTCAAAAAAAAAAATAACTTCAATTAACCGGAATTAGCATACCATTTCAATCGCCCCCTCCCCATGAAAGATAAATTTTCAAAAATAAATGGTAAATTTGCGGTGCGATTAGTATTTTATATAAGACATGAAATTAATCATTTAATCTTTAGGTGATTCATTGGCGTTTTACACAAATCACGTACATTTTAAATACAACAGTAAACGAAGTATACTTTTAAGATATCCGCTCTACTGAAGAAGCATTTAAGATTACAAGATTTTAATAAGAAACGTCAATTAACTGATGATAATTAACGTTTAAACCCAAGTTTGATGAAATTTATCTAATGACCACGAATACTTCCACAAATTGTCCCCCAATAAACATGTTTGATAACTAGAAAAGAAGATCGTTTACAAATGCAATTGTAAACAAAATAGTAATGACTAAAATAATTACTTCGAAATTCTCATCATTTAATGACAACTCAATAACGATTTCCACCCATACCGGCATTGCCACCGGCCATTGATTGCCTAACCGCTCCAGCAGCAGCGTTTGTAGCAACTTGTTGAACGTGTTCGTTTCGGAAAACGCCTGTAGTAAACTCTTGTTGAGCTTTGGCAAAACTAGCCCCACTGTTTCGATACATATTGTGAATCTAAAGATTTTACTCGTTAATTTGAATACTTAAAAAATAAATTAGGTGCATTAAATAAATATCTAACTCGTATGTTAAGAGGCAGTTAAACTGCAAGTAAACAAATGCATAATTTTTTAAAAAAAAATCTACACAAAAAAAAAAAAATGCATTTATTTTCCAGGCAGTTTAATTTAAATATGCCCTTTTAACATATTAAGCAATATTTATCTTTCTGCTCCCACTAATAAAAATCATAAGTATGTATACTTGATCCCAATCAAAATTTAAATCTTATCTTAAAATTTTTATCTTTAAATAAATTATCTTAAAATTTTATCAATAAATTATTTTAAATTTTATAATCAGTGTTCCTTAATTTCATACCTTAAGCAAAAGAAAAATTTCAGCGGAAACAAGAATGGTGAAACAGATGGCAATTAATGTGACAAATACTCCAACCCCAACATTCTTAGAGTAACTTTGAATGGTAATGATCCATCCACTGAAGAAATACAAAAAGACAAAAATCCTTGTTCATTCTACAATAATAATCAAGCTCTCTAAAACTAATTAAGCAATACATTATCAACCAAATAATCACCTGTTATACCAAAGCTCAACAATTATTAAATACAAGTCTTAATTGCAAAAAAAGAGCCCAAGCATTAACAGTTTTATAAAATCATAAATACTGTTTTTATCAGTGCAAAAGTTACGCAAAGTGCAGATAAATAGTTAGCTCAAATATGCGTTCTATTAAAATAGTGTAAAATCATGCAATAAATCCACTTTTCTAAACGTGTAGGCATTCATATTAAAAGGAGGAAATAAAGCAGCTTCATGCTACATTTTTTCTAATAATATTTAGAAAGCTAACAGAAAATAATAAATCTCGGTAATCAATAAGAGAACCTTTTTTATATTCCGATTATAGAGATGCTTCGTCAATTTTAATGATGTATCGTTAAATATTAAGAAAATTTAAAATTCGAAAAATGTTACGCACTTCTCTTAGGTCTATTCATAAAGTTGCCAAAAACTTAAATTCAAAATCTACAATCAGAAAATTAATTATAAGAATGTGACATGGTTCAGACCAACTCGGTGTATTGTAAACTAATAGTACAAAATCACCGAGTATTTTAATACATTCGAAAAATATTGACAAGATCACATAATAAAATAAGTTCTCCTACTTGATAACTGGATTTATAAATTACAGTAAGTTATAGTTCTTTATAATTGCATTCTCGATAAACGTTTAACTATACAATCACATAAATGTAAGCGTAAAGTTGAACATCAAAATAGAAATTTATACCAATTCCCTTCTATTAAAATAAATACAATATAAAGAACTTTGTCACTCACCCTCCCCGTTAAGTTAGAAAGAGCTAAAAGAATAAGCCTGCCAAAAGGTATGCTAATTTCTTATTCACTGATTGGGATGAAGCTGATCATGAAATTAAATATTTTGTGACGCGGGGAATACCTTCATTAACAAAAATACTCCTAATATTGTAACCACAGCAAATAGAAACCCGATAATGAGTACAATGCCGCCTACTGAATAGCCAGTAACACCGCCAGGGTTGCGAATAATGGCCAACCCCATCAAAAATCCACTATAAATTTGTCATTTAAATGTTAGTTAACATATAAACAGCTATGCATTGACAGTCTATTCGATATCGCAGCCAATAATAATTGTTGCACAATCAAATTATTTCTAATTAAATAAAAATAAATTTTACATACCAAGCTCCCATGTTTGGTATTCCAATCGCAAATAATCCTTTTAGAATACAGTTGATGAAGAATACAAAAAAGAATACCATGAAATTAAAAGAGCTGTCACTCCTAAAAAAACAAGTTAAAGAACAAATTAAAAACCAGATCTATTAAAAACAATTTCAAAACCAAACAAACCTAAAAGCTTTGTAGATCGGACGAAACCAACAGAGGTACGCAAACGGTGTAAAGACTACGCAATAAACAATCGCTAAACCAAATGTGTAACCGTCACCCACTCCAATTAATAACGCTAATCCTCCGAAAACGTTTAAGAACATCACGCAAGCATCAACTGTAAAGAAGTTTTAGTATTCACGCTCAAACAAAATTAATTCACAAGCAAAAACGCTTACACATCCATAAATAGTACATGGTTCGTATTGTTTTCTGAAACTCCATAGGGATCTCTACGTTAATATCTTGGTAAAAACAAGGTTGCACACAACATTTCTCTGGCAGAGGTGGCCAATTATTTGTCCGCACTGTAAAATTAAATATTACGGTATAGTATACGGTTAATTATACACATATAAAATGTGTAAAAATGCATAAAAAAAATAATAGCATTTACCATTAAATGGAGCATTCCTTAATTCATCTTCTCTTCGTTGCAAGTCAGCTGCTTTTCGTTCTAGTTCCTAGCCAAAAATTATCGTTATAATAATTAAAATGGCTAATAATGATTTCAAAATTACCTCCTGTCGCCTTTGCAGCTCGTCAGTGCTGATTCGGGGAGGATTAACGGAATAAGCGGGCGGAGGTTCAGGTGTTGGCTGCATGACAGCAGGTGATGATCCCATGTAGGGAGTTTGTGGCTGATATTGAGGTGGATTTTCACCGCCATGCATCTTTCGTAAAATTCATTAATTTAAGATATAATAATATATTCTTATAATATCTTCATAATAAAATACTTACAGCCGCTGATTTTCCACCACCTTTATCGGCGAAAGGATTGTACTCTTCCAATCCCTTCTGTGTGTTTGCAGCATTTTGCGTGACCTGTGTAACTGATGGATCCTATAAAAAATATTAAACAACCAAATAAAAAATCAGACAAACAATCAATGACTTCAAACTATTTTATCAATTCATTAGCTGATCGAGATGACAATCGATCGACAAGATTAAGATAAGAATGAAAAAAAAAAAAACAGTCAAAAGTTACAATCGCCATTTTCGCCCTTCCAAATTTTTAAAAAATAAATCAAATAATTGTTTACATGAATATAAGATAATCTTAAATTCACATTAACTTTTAAGAAAAAGTAAAATGTGTAAAAGAAATTTTTAAATAACAAAATTTTATCGTTACGGTAGGATTTCTATTTATATACCGCCCATAAAATTACAGTACAAACTACAACCATATGCTTTATTTAAATTATAACCGCAATTATTGCGTCGAATTTTGTTAGATGGAAAGATAAGAGAGTAATAATGCAATTATAACAATATAATTTTTCCTTTCGAATAAGCAAAATTTTGCGAAATCGTAAATGTGTGAGTCATCATCAGTTTTTAGCGCAAACGCCACATAATTATTTTGACAGCTAATCAATTCCTTCCAGAAATTACCCTAGTACCTCCTAACGTTACTCTCGTTAGTAAAAGAACATAAAAGTTGAGGCGAACTTATTAAAAAAATATATTAATTAAAACTGAACAGATAAGAATTTAATTAGGAAATATGTACGCGGAGATGGAGTAAGCCTAGCAGCAAACTGGCGCATTAACTTACCGCAAATGGATTCACTTCGGGATTCGCGAATGGGTTGCTATCAAAACCAGACATTGTTGGTCCTTTCGAATTGTTCGCCTTAACACCCGGTTATTTATTTTTATGTCGCAATGATAAACGTTTATACTATAGGAAAACTGACTTCATGCATCGAAAAGAAAAAACAAAAGCGATTAAATAAAAAAGATCCGCGCGAGAAGAAGAAGTAATCAAACTGACGAAACCGAAACAGCCGTATGATGCGCGCCCGCCTGCTTTTCTGTCTTCTACCAAAAGTACGGCAAACGGCTCATAGCCAAAGCGCTGATTAGCAAACGGTTCACGACATATTTTATTCTACTTAACCTTAATTAATTAAACCTAATTAAACTGTTATTTTTAATAAATAATATTATTTGCAACACAATTTTAACGTGTAACAATTATTTAATTTACGTGTTTAATTAAAATGTGAGCCTTTTATCGTGAATTCTTTATTCACGAATCCTTTGTCGCCATATCACATGACTTTGAAGAGAAACTACCGGTAGTGTCACCTGGCGGCGACCCCGATTGGACTCGCAAAACACGTGAGCTCAGTTCAAAAATAATGATAAAAATAGTGAAAATTTGTATTTAATTAAATACTAATTTCTATTTTGTGATGATTAGATTGACATCTAGAGATGTTGTTGTCGGCACAATCCTTGGATTAGCATCGGGATTTTATATTTGGCAACCGTATTTTAAAAAAATATCCAAATCCCCTGGTAGCGAGGAGAAAGATCAGGTTGAAAAACCGGCTGCCGAAAAACCAAATAAAGCAGAAGAATCTCCAAAAGCTTGAAACTTTTATAACATTATATTAAAAGTATAAACAGCTTACACGTAATTTGTTTATTGTCAATATAGTTTACTGTTTATTTAGGGCTAGCTGAGCCTGAGAAGAAGTGACGGTAGCAGTTGAAATAGCAGAACCCTCATTTGGCTCAGATTGAAAAGTCATGAGCCCGAAACCTCTTCAGAAATTTTACTATTTATTCGGTGGAGTTATGTTGGCGGGGCTCCCAGTATATTTTTTGTTGTTACGCCCTTTTCGATATGCTAGAAAATATAATGCAGCAGAAAAAGAAGTCGCCAGTTTGCTCAAGAAAATAGAAGAAAAATCTCCAGATAAATCATAGAATTATGATATTAGGTTCCTAACACACGTAGCTGTCATATTGTATTCATTAAATTAAATTGGTTTCATACATAACTCGGTTGTGTTTATTGAAGTTTAAAATGACTACCGTATGATGAGCCTGGTACCGAACCTTTAATTGTTAACATAAAATTAAATTTAATATTAAATTAAATTTAATATTAAAAACGTAATGAAAGGGAGTGGAAAATAAATTGATAGAATAGTAATTTAATGTGTTACAGTCATTTCTTGACGACATATTAAACTTTCAAAACTAGATTAACACGTATTAAAACCTCTCCAAGGTTTACATTTAACGTATTTTGCGAGCTCATCAAAATTTAATGTTGAAAGCTGATACTTTACTGATGGTTAAAACAGTTGTGATTATTTGAACTATTTAATGCATTAGTAAGAAAAATCGAAGATATTTTTTTTTAGTAAATTTACATCTTATAATACACCAGCATTTCTATCCTGAACTGAAATTAATGTCAAATTAAATTAAAACACGGCCCAAAAAATTTCAAAAGCGCCTTTGAAAATATTGACAGGTAAAATACCTAACTCTCAGTATCCTCGGAAATAATCAAATCATAACCTACGAATCGTAATTGTTATACAGTATTACTGTAATATAAATGGTTTGTCAAACCATTGGTGTATTAATGAGATCCTCGTCGTTATCAAATTCAGAATGGTAAATGTTCACAATAACATTTTGCGCATCGTGGTTTAATCAGCAATTACACAGTCATTAACGTTCGAAAAGTTGTTTCATACTGTAACTGTACTTGAAAATGCTACATGTATTCACTCGATTTCCATACAATTATTATCCTAACTTTCAATCTGTACATTAAGTGAGAATGATTATAACACTTCTAATATTTCATTTCTGAATTTGAGATACAAGTGGGTTAATAGTTAATTACATTGAACATTTAATTAAATGAATTAAGACACATCTTATAACGTGCAATATTTAACAAAAAGTTTAAAATAAAAAAACTATTAGGTTATAAAAATTTGGATTGGCCGGTTAAGACGCAAATGTATAATATTATTATTATTCTGCCGTATCATTTGCCCCATTTACCATAAAAATAATGCAAAGACAAAATCATATTGTTACTAAAAAGTTAGTCCAAAATTTTGAAATTAAATTTTGGTTTGTCTATCATAATGTACTCGAAAACTAACATTTTTTTTTTTTAAATTCATCCTCTAATCATGTTCTAATAGTAGACAGAAGTTTACTGTAAATGACCTATTCTACAATGTATTTCATTACTATTTCGTTTTTCATTTAATTTTAAATTCTGTCAAACTCGAAATGCAAAATAAAAAATATAAATAAAATAAAAAAAAGAACAAATTCATACGAAAAACAATTTAAACTGTAGTTCAGCGTAAACTAAGAATTGAAATTTTTCATTTTCTATAATTATTTATGTCAATAATAATTGCAAACCAAACGTAAGAGTAGTTAAATTTAGAATTGTGACATTCGACGTAATTCATTCGAAAAGAATTATCGATTTGAAAGAAGAAAACATAAAGAATAAAGTAATTTCAAAAAATTTGAAATAAAAGCTGACAAACTTTACGATTATAACCTTAGACCCAACATCTTAAACTTGGCATAATGATGTGAATAATTTTTTTTTTTACCAACAAAAAGAAATTGAACGGTTTGTTGTTTATCTCAGGGTCTCGCCATTACTTTTTAGCCAAACAAACAAACAAAAAGAAATCTCCCGTTACGTTAGTCCAGCCGCTAACTTGCTCTGCACTAATGACGTTTTTCTCGTTGGCAAATTGTCCGGGGTTGGAATGGCTTCGCCTGTTGGCTGTGGCATACTATTAGGCTGTGGAGTAACTGTTGGCAAGGTTCGCTTCGACGCTTTCGCCTTAGCCATGTTGTAATCGCCCGAATCGAAATATTTCTTTCATAATATCAACGTTAAAAGTCGAAGACGCAATTTAACATGTTAAAATATGCTAATATATTACCCCTTTATTCAATCTCTTTTGCAGAAATCCACCAGGCTTAATAGCTGTCGGATACTTGGATTTCATTTTGGCTTCTTCCAGCTGCTGCATTTGTTTCAAGTTAACCTAAATTAGAATACAAATTAAATAAATAATATCCCTGTATTAAATCGACGACTTATCATCTATTTCAAACTTTAATTAATTTTAATACACAAGAGTTAAAAACTTGAAAATGTTTATAAGTTAAAGATAATGAATGATGCGGGTCCTTTTTTTTTTGCTAGCACGATGTTTACCTTGTCTTCTTCAACTACAGACGTCGAGCTTTCCTCGATTTCCTCGCTATCTTTTTCTTTCGTACCTTCGTCTTCCGACTTGACATCCATTTCATTTTCCGTAGACATAACTAAACTTGAAATTAGAAAGGGCGAACGAACGATATTGAATGGAACAAGAAAATTACTTCACAATAAAAGCCAATGCATTCGAGAGTAGTCTGCCGTAATACAATCTAAACGCGATAGAAATGTATAGCGGCGGGTGGCAGTCGTGAAACGTCATTTGCGTCATCAAATGAACTACGTAGCTCATATGGTGACGTAATATCGCGGGTATTTGAAAACTGTTTTGGCGAATGTAAAATTTAATGGAATGTGATTTGACAAATAATTAAAAACATAACACTATTCAACTTATTAAGCGGTATTAAGGAAAATAAATTAACTTTAATTTTTTTTTCTACTGCTACGGCCTATTTTTATTAAATTAAAATGCGCAATCTATTATTTTGCGTCTAAAATTTAAGAACTAATTAAGTTGTACTGTACAGGCAATAATCTTTGTGGAACAATTCAGGGCAATTTTGGGTGTTGCACAGGTGTTGTTGAAATTTTATTCTTTTTAAATATCGACTCTTCTTTCTCAAAACGAGCGCAGGTGGCCAATTTCAAGTCATTAAAAGGAGCCACAAACTCTTTAAATCGAAATGCCGCCGAAATATGTTTTTTCTTTATTTTATTTTCATTTTTCTCAGGTAGGTTTTTCGTCCAAATAATCTTCGATTTCTTCTCAATTTCTCGAAGTCCACGTTTATTTAGCTGATCCACATCCACTTCTTTCGCGTCTAAAACAAAATTGAAAATGTTTACTTAATCCCCACTATTAATATACAGTACCATATAGCCGAAGAGTGATGCAATTGCAATAATTGTTCCTAATCGATGTCATTACTTTCAAAGTACAAGGGGAAGTGCAGAGAAAGGAAACGTCGTTTTCATTCTAAGGTGCAATTTTGGAACTCATAAAATGGAACCATGTCTAATTGATCGGCTACAACCTTTTAATTTTGAGCATTTAAAGCGACTTTTCAGGAAGAAAAGGATTAATAAAGAAAAGGACTATTGGTCGGCTTCTCTGAAAAGTCGTTTTGAGTCAAAAAAATAAATAAATCATAGGGCAGATTCAGAAAATAGTAGCCAACCAGATGAACATGATTTTTACTTCTAGAGTTCCGGAACTGCATCGAAGAGTGAAAACAGCGTCTCCTGCTGGGTGCAACCTCAAAAGGCAATTGGGTATTTCCCAGAAAATGGTGAGATTGATTTGTATAGTTTAGTGACAATTGCCAAATTTTATAACTACAATCGCATTGCTTTTCTGCCACGCAGTGTATAATAAATAAATAAATATGTTACGATGGGCGGGGTCCTCGCATTTCGGAGCGAAACAAGCGTTGCCGGACTCGGAACTGCTGGATCCAGAAGCGTATTCGTTGACGTAGGTAATGTACCTGTAGCCTCGGCCGCAAAAACGAACTTGCATGACGATGAGAGGGATGCCTAAGCATATGACTAACACGATCAAAACGCAGATGAAATAGAAACACCAATCGACCGAACTGGGCTCTCGATGAACACGAATGATGCGAGGCACAGAAACTTCCGTCAGCACCGTACGCTTCATTTTTAGTTCACGGATCGAAATTGTACTTTCGCAGATAAATTAATAACCGTTTCAAATTTTAGAATAACGGCTATCAATTTTGGTAGAAAAAGTTACGAATTTTAGAATAAGTTTTAATACCCGCTATCTATATTGCACGTGCTCGTTTTTTTTTTTTTTTCATTTTGAGAGAGAATTTTTTTTTAAATAAAAATAATTACAAAACGTCCTTATTTACATTTTTTTGAGGTACCGGTATACTTAGTCTGAAATTTATGAGCCTCTAAATTATTCGTGGTTGATTAACATAATTAAAGCACTTAAAACCTCATTAAGTAATAGGCTAATTAGCTAAACTATTAAAAATAATTAAGCTACTTTATCGAAGAAAATTGTGTTAAAATTGCGTCGATCTTGAAATGTCATTTACATAAAATACTCCAATTATTTGTTTAATTAAAATGTAAATTACGTAAAGGCATTTCATAGAACTTAATCTAATTTTCTGACTACATATGACACAAAATAATAATAATCGCACAAATCACAATCCGTTTAGCACTAGGCTACATCCTTTCCTCCTCAAGAACAAAAAAAACCATGACGTTTCAAACAGATTGAAATCTACCGCTTTTACTTCCGCTTCCTCAAACTTCCAATTTGTTTACCATTATAGTATTTTAATTAAAACGTTTAGAATTAATTGCTCATTACAAAATTGTACAAAAATTTAAATGCAAAGCGTTTTGCTAAAAAAAATCAATCAATTTAAACAGATGACGTCGCTTGTAGAGATCTACAAGAATATTAGATAGGGAAATTAGTTTACCCGGTCTTTAAGATAATTTTGGCTCATTTAAGTTTGTTATAAAAAAAAAAAAGCGTAAAGATTGCAATACTGTATGGCATTATGCAATCGGCTCACCCGATCATATTTTTGGTCTTGCGAAAACAATGTTATTAAAGTTTCTACGGTAGCTAAATACTTTAAAAGAATGAAAAAAACTGCAAGCTATCTGACTTGGAAAATTAATAAAGTATAATAATAAATTGAAAATATAATATTATACCGGTAATGTACTGGGGGCGGGGGCTCGATAATATAATCTTGCCCTCCGATTAACTTGGAACTAACCCGGATGTCAATCGAATCATGTTTTTGATCTTGGCGATGAGTAAAACAATATGCTTTTAAGTCTATAATGTAGTACTCCGTATATCACAAGAAAGCCCGCGGACCATAAACTTAGAAAATAATAAAGTCTAGTATAGGATTGAGTAGCCTACAGGGCTTTTCAGAAAAACAAAAACATTTGAGCACCAGCCTCCTCGATCTTTTCTCTTGTTTGACCTGATTGAAAATATGATATTATAATTATCAGTGTGGCCAATAATATTTTTCCTTTTAATTACCTTAAACTTACCTGGAATTATTACGTCATTTCTTTTTTCGGGACACACGTAGGTGCTCTCATTGTTTTCAAGCCTTTTTTTGTAACGGTAAATAGACTAAGATAAAATACATTTATAATTTATTTGGTAAAATGAAAAAAAATCTTCATCGATTTTTTTTTAATATTTAACGGTAGGCTATTTAACCTAAGCCTTATGTTGTTGTTGTTGTTTTTTTCTTAGCCCTAGAGGTTAGAAGCAAAAACTGGCGACTCAACTGCAAAACTAAGTTTAAGTTGAATGAAAAGCATTTCAATATTAGGGACTATTAATTATTACAAATAGAGGGAGGAAAGTTGAAAATATTTGACAATTATTGCTGATAAGAAGGATTTGGTTTTTCTATGCGTCGATCATTTAAATGTTGTATAGATTATTAAACAGATTGTTTTATTTCAATTGGGTTCATCTTTTTTTTTTTTTCTATATTCCGTGTACAAACACGATTGAAAAAGCCAGCAATTGTTTAAAGTAGTTTTTTTTATATATATAATTTTATTCTAATACATTCCTAACCTTTGAAAAAAATAATAAACACGACCATTTCCTCTTTTTCAGCGGATGTGTTAAAACAATTCTTGACTTTATACCAACTCATTTTATTCGTTTTCTTGAATTTATCTGATCGCAGAGGCGGTTTCCTGTGCTTCTTGTTTAAAATGAAGGCGATATATTATATATCGCTATTATTCGGACTGATATTTTTTAAAAATCTGGCTGGTAAAATTAATTAATAATTTAATTATCTTTTTTAAAAAAAATTACATAATTACTGGTAATGTTGGATAATAGAGGCCGATGCTTTACAATGTTACGAATGCGGAATTCGAGATGATAAAAGCGACGCTTGTGAAACTTCGGGTGGACCAACGTTTGTCCGCATTGTCGAATGTCCAAAGCACGGATATTGTTCCAAAACAAACTCCAGAGATCAGAATGGTAAAATAATAATACTAATGCATAGTTTAATTAATTTCTTATAAAAACTTTTGTTTTCTTTGTTAAAAGTTTTCTGTTATCTTCTAATTAAAATCAATCTGGTTTTTACTGGTATTTACTCCAATAAAATGAGGGTTGCTGCTACAACCGAGTTTAATAATTGTTGTTTTTAAAAAAAATTAAAATTGGCTTACAAATTACAGTTTAATTACGAGTTTATTAAATGGTGAATAATTATTATGAGGTCATCGTAATATCCCACCCATTTTTATTATTAAATTTAAAAAATAATTTGTATACACGTTCGTTTTTTTTTAAATTAATCTTTTCATAGAAACTTTATGAAGATAAAGTTTGCAATAGAATAATTTACTAATGAAGTTTAAAGTTGATTGTCCAATAATTATAATTATTGTCCATAATAAACCTCCAATTCTCTGTCTCTCCCTCTCCTTCTTTTTCGCTTTGTAATGCAATTTATTATTTTTTTTAAAAAAAAAATATCTATTAATAGCGTATTTTAAAAACCAATAATTTTTATTTTTAGGAGAAGTAAAAATAGAAACCACTCGAGGTTGCGCTGATCGTGTGACTGTAAGTGGGAGGAAGCACCATCTGGGATGTTCGATTGACCAGAGGTCAGGTGCAGTTATCTGCCATTGCAATGAAAACATGTGTAATCGAGCCACGAAAGATTCTTTCAATTTTTTTATATTTATTTCTATAATGTTTTTCGCCCATTATTTAAAAACTAATTATTAATTAAAATGCTGTGAGAGCATAAAATATTTTTTTATCATAAAATATATTTTAATCATAGTGCCGCTTTTCTTGGCAGTTTATTTGTAGTAAATATATTACAGTATTATGGTTTTGAATAATTATAAGGAAAAAATGCTGCAATTGTGGAAATAAAGGAAATAATGATAAAAGCATCAGTTTAAAAGCAAAGAAATTCAAATTGTTCTATGAGCAGGCTACTAAGGTGCTATTTTAATCTTTTCACAATTAATGTTAATCTAAAATAGGTTACTAGTCCAGATTGCATAACGGTACACAGGATGTCACGGAAATTAAGCTAAATTTAATGTATTGTAAATATATTCTGTAAATGTTATTATTCGAAGCAGGTGTTCATTTTCTTGAGATTTTCGCATTCTAAAGTATCAGTTAAATATAAAAAGGTGTATTATTTCTGGCAATATTGTTTTTAAAAAAAAATGTATTCATTTGCTTTATTTACTAAATAGTGCAAACATTGCCCTAAGATCCCTCAATGCCAGATACATTTTCCCATACAGTATTATTTAAGTCTATGAGTTTTAGTTTGTACATACAGAGCTGCTGTGTGGGTGTGAAACGCTTGCGTGTAACCCTCATTAAGACTCCCCCTTCCCATTCATAAATCATTCTTCTTTATTTTGCTGATTTGGAGGTTAATATTGAAACAGCTTAAATAAATTATGGTAATACTGTATACAACTCGTAGATGAACTTACATCAATTATACCGCTTCATTGAAAGTAATAATAAAATTAAAAAAAATTTCTGAAAAAAATTAACATTTTTGCAACATTTTGTTTGCCGAAATATTAAGCTTTGTAATAATTAAATCCTGCTCAATTTGGGTGCTTTCTTCATCGCAAACCCATGCACCGGTAGAAGCATCTTCAATGCTTAATCTGGCATTAGCTTAGTTAAACAAACTCAACTATTTCTTTGCCCCCTCTACTAAAATAATTCTGAATAAGTCATTAAAACGATTCAAGAAAGGTTTGGGCGTACTGGAATAATAACTGCGGCATAATTGAATATTTTGCTGAACAGTATTCTCAAATAAATAGAAATCACTCAATACACCCGCGCCATGCAATGCGGCAGCTTGAAGGGGGCAACCCTAACGCAAACTCTTAATATACCAGTACGGTAGTAATGTTAATACAGTAATAATTATTATTATGCTTTCTTTAAACAATAATGCGGGTTCTGGCTTTAAATAATACATTTAATAGCTGTAATTCCCAACAAAACACGTTCGTTTTGTTTAAATAAAGCGCAAACTGACTATGCTGCTATTGATTGTATTGTATCTAGCTTTTTCTGCCCACATTACGTCCCAAATATCTTAACAAAATAAACCAAGTTAGCAAAAACAAGAATAATAATATTTTGTTAAGCAAAGGGAAAAGAGGGACGCAAGATTTATTTTTGTTTCCTGGATACATAGTATTCAAAAGTAGAAACTTAAATACTTATTATAGTACAAGTATCCACTATATTACAAAAACATTCAATACTCTCGCATCTCTAATCCATAAATTATTGTGCATAAATTGACTATAATTGAAAAACGTTGCCTTGCTGATACCGTAGCAAAAATGAAAATATTTTTTTAAATGCATAACTATATGCATTTGAGTATAGGTGAACGCTTATCAAACTTTTGTGCTTGTTAAAGTAACACAAACTTTGGGCAATAATTATTATCACTATTCTCAATAACAACAATATAACAAATAGGCATACAGGGCAGGTACTTACAACTTTGGCAATTTATTATCATTAATAGAATATACAACGTATATTATGAGCTTTTATTTTCGTTACAGATTACGTATTTAAGTAATTTACAATTCACGCAACTATCTTTTTTCTTATAAAAAAAAAGATGATAATAAATACATCACTAATATCGAGAATTTTACGTATACATTAAATATTGAGTAACCTACTTTTGCAGGTCGCAACACTTTTCATTTTTGTGCAAATGTAAATTTGCATGCGATAAAATATTTAAATTTTTGGTAAACGTATGAAAAAACCCCCTCTCCTATTTACAGCGTGTTTTATTTGGTTTCTTTAAATCAATAACTCGAATTTTCTTTCTCCAACTTTGCCTCAATTAATTAACGAGAGTTAATTCGGTGACGTCTCGCTAGAAGTGAGTGCGTAATTCCTCCAGTTCTTTTATTTCTAATCTGTATATAAGTTTGTTTACTTGTGAAATCGTATCCTAGATCGGCGCGGAATAATCACGCGCAGCTTAAGTTGTTGATGAGGCGCCAAAGGCTCATCGCCTTTCACCGTTAATCTGAGTCAAAGTCTTCCCATCCACATAATATGATCTAACTAATTAGGGCTATAACATGTCCGCTTTAATTTCATTTTCGTTGTAGATCAAATGCCTCGCGCCAACTTCCCCGTTTCTCATTTGAATCAATGACGTAGTCTTACTTTCCACAACGATAGATGACTGCGCGTGGTTTTTTAAAGCCGCCGCCGCCGCGACCGATTCGTGCACGGGGATGTTGTTGGTATCGGTGTTTGTTTGCAAAGTGATCCCCGAGCTCGATTGGGTGCGATTTCGCGAATGCTGCGGTCGGCGATGAACGAATTTCCACCAACTTATTCGAGTCGAATTGAATGCGAGAAAAACGTAGGGATTGGTGCAGGAGTTGGCCACGACTAAAGCACCAAATATTCCGTAAACGGCGGAAGGAAGGGACTGACCGGCGTATACGCGCCACATGTCAACCACGAAATACGGCGTACCGCAGATTAAAAATGAAGTTAAAATAACCACAGTCAACTTGAAAGTCTTGATTTTGGCTTTCGGAAGCGTCGACGAAGATGTGGCTTGCAATTGAATCTAAGGGGAAAAAAAATAATAAAAGAACAAGGAAATATCAAATTTAATTCGATAAAACCTATAAATTTGTTTTTTTTTTTTTTTTTTTTAAGCTGCCATTAAAGGATGACAATCCGAATCGCAATTTTATTAACAAACTCAAAGACTCCAAAGAGTTTTTAATTTGACTGCGAATAAATTTATATGCCAGGCTACATTTATCAAAATTTAAATTTTAACGAATAAATTTAAAAAAAAATTAATGCATTTTTGTTTTGAAAATTTACTTAGAAACCTTCTAATTAAATGTCTTAAGAGGCAAAACAACATCAAATAAAAAGTTTCTTTAAAAGCGTCCTTCTCTTTAAGTATTTAAGTGTCATCACTCTGACATTAAATGACCTCAACATTTACATTCTTCACTTTACATTGTAAAAAGTTGGATGTAAGAATTAACGGAAATCCATTATCCGCAGCATACTATAGTGTACTCTCACTTCGCTTTCCATATAAAAGAGTAATAGCGATAATTACAACGCGCTATTATAGTACTAGTATAGTGTGTCTATTTTTGTCTTTCTACAGTTTAACTAACAACCATCTGTCTACAAATGCATCATTCGGTGGAATGTGCAGCATGATGGAAGCTGCATTAATGCTTTAATTAACAAAATCTGCATTCATTGCTTAGTCTTTTTGTCACAGCAGAAAATATAATGAGAACTAATTAGTCGTAACAATTAGGCTACAGTAGCCTCCTCTTCACACGACTCATTGAGTCGTAACAAAACTTGCGTTTTGCTAACTTAAATAACTTAAAAGCCAATGGTAGGCTACTTCAACTTCTTAATTTGTCTGTTATTATTTTTCTTAGTAAATAATAATGAAATAGTTTGCTTTAAATAATTTAATTATTTTTGCGGAAAACCTATCAGATAAAGAAAAATAACTGTCTGGGTTTTGGTGCAAGAGCAAATCCATTTAATTAAAAGTGACGTAGAAAAAAAGTAATTCAATTTGATTTGGATTTGATTAAATTAAATATTTATGTTTCTCGCTCGTTCACAATTTAAATGCGCAATCGTACTGATTTCAAACTGCTTATGTTCAAGTGTTTTCTACCTTTATTATATAGAAAAACCTCCCAAAAAAAGGGTAAACAAGTTTTTTTTTAAAAAAAATACTGTTTAAATGTTTACCGCATACTTCTTATATTACACTGTTTATTTTATAAAACCAAAATACAAGTCTTGAAACTGATATTCGTAATAAAACGTCAGTGAAATAGACGATTTAAAAACGCCCAACATGAACTTTTATTCTGTTTATTAATAAAATAAGCAACTAGGGACAAAGAATTAGTTTATTTTTATTTTATCATTTGAGGTTTCAACTTTTAACTTTCAACAAAATTTGAAAAAAGTGTCTAAAATCTAAAATAAATGTAGTGTTTTTATTATTATTATTGTGCCATCGCAACCAATAGAAATACTTGGATAAAAATAGAAATTATTTTTCAAACGTTATTTTCAGAAGGAAAATGTTGCCCTGCCGAGTTAAGCCAAATGGAACGACACATAAAAAACACACACACACAATGTAAGCTGTTCGTTAGAGTTTGAGTCACTTTTTATCGAATTCAGTTGAAAAGTAAAATCGAAGCCTCAGGTAATAAAATACTCCGTAGTAATTTATTTCTATCTAGTTTCGTCTACTATTAATAAACTGTATATCAACAAAGAACTACTCTTTTGTATATTCTCGGTGATTTTTAATAATATTCGTCTATTTCACTAGCCCAATTTAATAAAAACTTTTACTACCGGTACATAATATTATTGCTTACATGTATAAAGCAATATTTTTTTTTTTTCATTTGAGAAATCATTCTTACATTAAAATACCTATCCTATGGTAGATATTGTTCGAAAACAATGTAATAACAAATTAATAATAATAAGTAAAAAAAAAAAATAATATATCGTATGTGCAAACACTTACCTTTCCAGATTTGATGCTTGATTTTTTTCGGTTCGCAATCTTTTGAAAGATTCGAGCGTAAGTAAAACAAATAAAAAGTAAGGGTAAAACAAAGACTAGAAAAGCGATAGTTGTTAGGTAGGCCTGCATGAACTCTTTGGGGAAATCGTAGAACTTGCTGCGACAATAAATTTTTCCTTCGGTATCTGTTGTTTCATATAAATATAAGGCACCAATGTTTACGATAACGGCTAAAGACCAAGCAGACCCAGTCAAACAACCGACCTATAAAAAAAAAATAATAATAATAATAACCAACAGTAATGGAGTAAATATTTGTTAGAAGTCAATAATAAAAAAATAAAAACAATATAGGCGAGTAGAGCCAGTACTGATGACTCACTTATTTTGACAACATAATAATTAAAGACAATGATCATTAACAAAGAGGGGCTAGGTATTAAGTGATTTTTTTTTATCTGACTGGATTATTTACCATCAAAATATTGACAAACCATTTGAGGGCAATTTCAGAAAACAATTTTTTTGCCAAATTTTCCCCTCCTCCCAATTTACAAGTTTATCATTTGCAATATGTGGGTCATACCAAGTTTATTATTAATTACTGTATTAAATAACAAAAAATAATAAATCTTGGATGAATATTTTAAGTTGATTTTAAATGGAATAACAATATTTTTAGTATTAATATCTTTTATTTAATACAATAATTATTAGAACAATGTAGGTACTGCTTATGTTATTACAGTATTTAAATTCCTAACAACTAATAAAATTCTGCGCTTTATAATTCCATTATTCTATGTAAATAGTATTTTATTATGCTTAAAATAATTGGAAGATACATACAAGGTACATGCATTCGTCATTTATGCCCTTATTACTTCTAATAAAAGTTCAAAATTTTAAGTACCGGTAATGTAAAGGCTATACATAGTCAAAAAAATAATAATAGTTTTCTTTTAAAATTTAATACGCAGAAACTATGTTTGATAAAAAAAAAAACTCAAATAAAAACCGAAACTCGTAATTATTTTTTTAGAAAAACTCGTATGACTCAATTAAAATATGTCTTAAAAAATTGTATCGCGCTCATTATATTAATTATTATACGGTATTGTTTCTCTCAATCAAAAGCTTTGAAAAAAATAAATTACGTATATTTATGTTTTTAAAAATTTTATTAAAAATATTTTACGAACGTTCGGATAAAAATAAACATTTTTAATTATCTTTTAAAACTAAAATAAAAAGAAATCAAATTATATAAAAATAATCGAGTTTTGTCGAAAAATCTATTGTGCTCATTATAATTGTTTTTCTTTTTTTTTTTTTTTTTTTAAAAATATATTTAAAATGCTATTAATGTAAATATTTGAATTATTTTAGCTAATCAAAAATTTGCATTCACGTTATTAAAAAAAATTATGTATACCGTACAAATACTTATATTATTAAAAATGTTTCGATAAAAGTGCGACCTACAGTAGTTCAAAGATGCGATAAAAATTCAACTCGTAAACAATTTGCATTCGCGTTTTAAAATGCAGCTCAGGAATGCTCATCCCAGATCAAAACCAAATAAGAATTCCATGTAATTTTTTTTTTTTTTTTTGCGACAAAAATTCTAAATATATCAAACTCGAAATTTTTTTATTAAAAAAAAAAACTCTCATTCGTTACATCAAAATAAAAATGTCTCGAATCATATCGAATTCAACTTGCAGATAAAAAGAGTGTAATAATATCCTATTAAACTAACTTTTTATCAGGTCAGGCACGTACAGTACATGTATGCAGTAAAGGGTTATACATGTAAAAGCCACGCTTCAACGCTGTGTTTTTATTCTTGTTGGAAGTATACAGTCGCAAAAACGAAGGATTGTTGTATACTAGTATACTTTTTTTTGCTTACCAATTTCGATGTTTTGCTCAAACTTTCTAAAATAAATGCGCATATTTTTGTATGTGCGATTGATTACGAATCTCTTGATGATTCGGATGCAGTTCATTTACATTCATCTCACATAAAAATTGCAAGAAATCCCGATGTATGATTGGATGATAAATTGTGTCAAAAATAAAAAGAGAGAAAGTTGTATAAAAGCAAAAAAAAGGGACTATGCCGGATTTCATAGTTTGTCACAAAAATTTAGTGACCAATAAAATAGAACGCTCAATTTCGAATCCCCCAGTCGAATTGAGGAAAATGACCAGCAGTTCAACGCACACAATACTTTCTGTATTCAATATTATACTTTCCCCCTTTTTCATTTTTACTATTATTAAATCGACTGCATTAAAGAAGCTGTTTTGAAATACCGTAGATTCAAATAAAAAAATATTTTATTCTATGAATTTTTGGAATTTAAGATTCTTTAATGTAATTAACACGCTTCATATACCCGTAATAGAAATTTCAACTTACCGAAAAAGGTTTTTTCATCGGTCTTCTAATGGCACAATAACGATCGATGGCCAGCACCAATACCATGTAGTTCGATAGAGAAATGACTGTTAATTGAAGAAATTTAAAGATTTTACACAAGGCATTTCCCATTTCCCATTGACGTTCAGCATATTCCCAGGCCAGTTGAGGACAGATCGCCATCAATATGACTAAAATGTCGGTCAAAGTCAGGTGAAAAATCAAGAGATTTATCCTGGATTTCCAATTGCGATGACCACAAATCCAAACAATAACGAGAACATTTCCTTTGAAGAGAAAAAAAAAGGGGAGAAAAAATTAGAAAATACAATATGCAATTTGAATCTTAAAAAATCTAAATTCCTTAATCTTAGAAAATAAACATTTAACCTTGTTACTTTCACCCATCATGTGTCATGAAAACCTAAGCAACATAAATGAGGGGGCGAGAGTGTAAAAGTAATTGTCTCCCCGCGTTTTATTTTTGCTCCCTCTATCCCTGAAAAAAATCATAAATGACGTCCTCGACCAATAAGCCAAATAAATTACCGTCGGCAATTTAAAAACTTGTGTTTGCTCAACTATTTTTCTACATTTACTTACTGTAATTAATAAATAATGATGACACTGGTTTGCCTAAATCCTAAATCATATTAAATACTTTTAATGGAAACGCAAATTATTGAAATTATAGTAATTGGTTTAGCTAAAGGGAATTTAATATGCTTTTGATACGCTAATTGCAAAAGGTAAAATGTGATTTATTCGACAAAATTTCGATAAAACCCAAAAATTAAGCAAAACCAAAAATAGGCTAATTACGAGTGTTATGCTCGGGTGGTAAATGAACCGGTTGTTTACCGATTAAATACCGTATACTTCAAAACTGATTTGTTTATTGATTTTTATTTTGTAACCAATATTTAAATGTATGCCAAATAAGCTTTTCAAAAAATATGTTTACTTCCTACGCCTAAAGAATAATAATAAATAAAGAAATCCTTTTACACTGTCAACACCGCTTAGCAACTTGAAATATTTTATTGAATGCTGTATTTAATGTCTTTAATAAAATTGTTTGCTCAAAAAAAAAAAGATAATAATATCCGCTATTTTAAATAAATTCCAGACAAGATTTATTCCAGTAATAATATACGATTATATGCGCATACATTATTTTGGTTTCCGGGGGTATAAAATAAGTATGGGGAGAACGAGATGCCAGAATGCAAAAATTAAACACAGTAGTATGTGAATATTAAAAAAAAATTCTTTATTGCAGTAATTATTACTAAATATTTTAAAATTATCCGTCCAGGGCCGCTTCTAGACTATTTTGGCCCTAAGCATTATAACAACAAACACTCACTATGTTTTTGGTAATTTACAGTGACGCATTCAGGATTTATTTTTTAAGGGGAGAAAGGGGGAGAGAGATTTAAAATAATTAATTCAGTACTCAATTCAAGCGTTCACTAGGCCTCTCTAGTAGAACCGGCCCTGATATCGCCTTGAAATTTATTGCTCTGAAAGCTTTCGCTACGAGATGTAAAATTGCATTTTGAATGATAATTATTCACAATTGCTGCACATCCTGTATGTGTAGTGTGCACGAGTAAAACTGCCTGATGGATAATCTAATTTATTAAAATTATCGCAATCGATATCATACTTTTAAATAAAAAAAAAAAAAAAAAATAGGAGGGTAGAAATAAAAAAAAAATATATGGGAAAAAATACAGACGTCTGAAAGCAACTACAAAAAGTCTATACAAATTGTCTAAACTCAATTGTTCGAACATTTCAATAACACGAGACAATTAGGCCTATTATTTGTAGAGATCGAACAGGTTAAAATTGGAATTCGATTCTCTGAACCGTGATCCATCTGAAAGATCATTTCACCTGAGAGGATCGAGGTAATTTAAAAATCTCCGGGCGCAACGCTGTGACGTCAATGACAACGTTACGCAATAAGCAATAATGACATTGACTATTTCGATTATTGATCAAGGTTGCACGTTGTCGTCTACATTATGATTATTATTATCGTCTTATCAATTTTGTTTAGATTTAAAAATGACATTCAATTTGAATAATGTTTGGCCTAACCAAAAATGAAACTTTGGCTGGCACTATTACGACTTTGGGGTTGCAAACTGGAGAACACGTGTTATACTCTCAATATGTTATACCATAAAATTATAAACACAAAATAATAATTTTGTAGAGTAAAAAAAAAAAAACTTGGACTTTGAATTTCACAGATAATAAATTTTTATCTCGGTACTCTTTTACATGTATATAAAATAAATTTAAATTCAAAAATGTTTTTTTTTTTTTTAAATTAAAAATTACTAGTCTTTAAAAGTAATATAGGCCTACGTTCAATGCAGTATTTAGTTTAAGAAGCATTTGCATACATTAAGCCATAAAAAAGAAAGATTGCGATAATGTAGGCTAAATATTCTTACAAATTATATATCTTAAAAGTATATCCTAAAGCACTTAATTTATTCTATATAGTCATTTTTTATGGCTCATTTATCGGCAATATCGTTGGAAGAGCAATTTGTATGAATCATAATCTCATTCTAAATCTAGAATTCAATTTTTTGCTCATTTGAGAAAAAATAAAACCTAATATTGCAACTGTCAATTCATCAGGTTTTCGTTTTATAAAAAAAAAATAAAAAATTGGAAAAATTTAGATAAAAGAACCAAAAAAAATTTAGTCTGTATTCCATTAAAAAATTTAAAAAGATTTAGTTTTTACTATTGACTAGTTTTATAAAATTAGATTTATATAAAAACATTTTACCGATAAATATAAAATTATAATACAGTACGAAGATTATATTTTCAACATTTTGAGTTAATAGCCTACTTTTTTTAACTGAAAATAATCCATTTAACAGTTTGCAAAACCACTTTCTATTACTCACACCGATTTTATTTTCTTAAGTCATACTGGAGCACGAAAATATTTTTAACATTGAATAGAAAAATGTGTGGCATCTTAGCCTGCTTTTATATAAATACCAAATGGCACTTCCCGGTTGATATCTAATATCATTCCAATATTAAAACGGATATTATGTGAGATGTTAACGCGAGAATGGAGAAATTTCTATTGACAGAGCCTCAGAGACATAATCAAATGTCGTAAACGATGGGAAACAATCGTCCATAACCGAGATGAATACATGGAACATAACAATTTAATTACAGAAATTGCCCCGCCACTTAACTCAAAAAATTAATACCGGTAATAACTTTAATGCAATAACTAAATTCGACTTATTACAGAGATTCTTGCAGTTCCTTTTTACTAAATCCTGTACATTTTTCCTGTACAAAGCCAGTTTACGTTATATTAATCTTGTTTTCAATGTTATTCGATCTCTAAACGCAGCATCTTTTTTTTTATATCAAAGATAAGAGATAAGCTACCGGCCCGTAGTGCTTTCACATTATTGTTATTATTATAAGTCTACAAATAATATTATTTGACTGCGGCATTGAGAAAACTACTTTTACAATAACATTGCTATCCAATTTTTCAAGTTAAGGCAAACAAAACATTTATTGAAATTTTTAAGTGTGTTTATCTACTGAATTTTACTGTATGTATACATATAAATCGAGATTTAGTTTTCCAAAAACAACTTTATAATTTAAAAATATATACTCTTATATACGGTATTATGGCGAGTTTGTACGAGCGCATAAGTTCTGACCGCTTCTATAATAATCCGACCCACTCACACAGTTGACTGCTTTACATCAATTTATTTGACATAGATTTTTAAATTCTATAAAATTATGTCCTTTGAAACCTGAACACAGACAAAATATTTTTTTGGCCTCTGATAACAATAAATAAGCCTCTCTCCAATTGCAAAAAAAAAAAAAAAAAAAAATGCTGGAGTAGAAAGCACAAAAACGCCAAAACAAAACAACGTTGCTGATATAAATTCTATTTCATGCAATTAATATATTAAAAATTTTATTATTTGTATGTTAAATATGATTCTATTTGCTGCGTACCATTAGACATTAAAAAAACCACGACCATGTGTGAATGAGCATGAATGAATTATATTTAATCAATGCTGGGAATATTTGTTTGCCTTAATAAACAAACTCTCCTCGCAAAACTCTCAATTAAGTAATTAAATTGTTAAGAATTTTCAACTTTGGTATTTAATTTCATTTTTTGCGGGAATAAAAAAATTGTTTTTCTTAAAGCTCGAGTAGCCTAATTCAATGATTGAAATTGTATAATTGAGTTGAGGCGTGAAATTTGCTAAAATTCGAAATTCAACAACCATGTTTTTTCTCTTTTTTTTCTATTCTTCATTAGCTTAATTAAACCTTTTTCGCAAATCCTCTTTCCTTTTCTAAGTTTAAGCCGACAAATAAAAGAAATTTAATTAGAGCTAAAAAGAAATGGGAGCGGAAAAAACAAAACAAAAAACAATCTCAAGTGCTTTTCTTAAATCAGCTTTTTCCATTAAACATTATTTCAACGCTTTTAAAATTCCAATAAAACTACACAATTTTAAAAAGCTGCATTTAAATCAACATTACGATAGCACTATAGTACACACCGGGAGGGGGAAAAAAATAAACATTTTCTCTATCGGTGAAGCTAATTAAGATTGGCAGTTAGAAACATCTGTCGGATTTGAATCTGTTAATTCAAATAGGCTATAGTTATTTTGAATTTCTATAGAAAAATTTTTTTTTAAAAAAAAATATATATATTTTACTTGTTAACAAGCTATTTTTTCCATCTTAATTAACAAATTGAATCACATTCGGGCTGCAAAAACTGAAGTGTTGATGTTTTTATAAGTGCAAATTCCGGCTGATTTAATGAATAATGAGCATTTGTGCTCTTGATTATGATAGTTTTTTCTTGCTTTAAACCAATCATTATATAATTCCTTCAAGCAAACAAACATTTTCTTTCGTGCAAATAGAGAGCTACAGATGTGTTTTTTTTTTTTTTTTGCGCGTAAATTTGTTGATAATGATAAAATTCGTGAAGCGGAAAAAATGGGACGAAGAAAAAAAAATATTGTGAATCTTTTAATTAACAACATTCCCCTAGCTCAATTTTTAAAAACAAGCAACCCCAAATTGAGCTTATAATATTAAATAGGCTTTCATCTACAAAATCATGGCAGTATATGCTTTGATTTCTCTCTCATTTTTCATCAGTCTTCATATAAACTAACTCGAAATAAACATGTTCTAGAAATTCAAGTGGGACCTCAATTTCTTCCCTAAAGATAGCCTTCTTTAGTTGAATAATGGAACAAAAGTAAATACAAAAAAAAAAAAAAAATTCGGTAAAAGTTTAGTAAATAAAAAAAAACCTCATTATCTATCCGAGAACTGAATAAATGCATTATTTTATAATGATAAAAAACAATCCAAAAACTCAAAAAAAAAAAAAAAAAAAAAGCCGAGGCAAATATTGACGAAAAAGAAATAAATAAAAAATAAGACAAAAACAAGAGAGAAAACGAGTGAGAGAGAGGAAAAAAAATGATGTTTACCTATTGATCCCAGTATAGCTAGAAAGCATAATACGGCGAGCCGAAGTTGTAAGTGGATAGGCTGATGGAATAGATTATCGAATGATGACATGTGATCGGAGGTGTTGGTGATTGAGCTGGAAATATTTTCATTGTGCGAAACCGCGAGTGGCACTGAATTCAAAATGATGCCAGCCGATTCATTGATCGGAGATAGTAGGTTTTGTTCAAACAGTTCTTCGGATGCCATTAGAATGGCGTCTTTCGGAATACAATAACGTTGAGGCGTCGAGGACTACTACAGTACACTTGTACGAGATTATAATAATAATATTACTTAACTGACGAGTTTGGTATTACTGTAGTTTATTGGATGTCGAAAAATCCGCGCCGGTAATCTTTCAAAATCTTCGGTTTTTTTATGTAGCGAAACGACGCATGTAAAGTGCTATTATAGTCCCATTTGATGCTTTCCAACTACATTAATGGCTTTCTACGGTCAGTTTCCATTAAACATTTTTTGTCACAAAAAAAAAAAAAAAAAAAATTGGGGCGAGACTGGTATTAATTTCGATGAAAGAGAGAGAGAGAAAAAAAATGATCCGCGAGTATTAAGGTCAAAGCAATTCGATGGTTACAACGTAATAGGTTGACTGTAGTTGAGAAGAAAACCTTAGAATTGGAACCTGTTGAAATTGGAAAATAAATGTTTTTAATCTTTTGAAACATGTGATATAGGCCCTATTTACATGGAAGATAAAATTTTAATATTTTGAATAAAATTTAAATGCTGTAAAAAAAATTATTTTAATTAAATAAATCGGTATTAACAGAACTGTAATCTAATAATTGAGTTAAAGTTTACTAGACATTTAAAAACCAAATATTTTAATTTATTGTATGCCTACTGTAAACATTTGACCCTTAAAATAAAAAATTTATGTTTGAATAATCTAGATACATGTACAATGAAATATTAATTTTATAACTAATTATTACTGTAAATATTAATATTGCTAACCTGAATAATACGAATGCACTTAAACAAAATTACTGTAATTTCACAAAAACGGAAATAAATATATTATTGTGAAACAATCTTTAAAAAAATTTGAATTTTTAATATTTTGGTTCATGCAGAGAAAACTTTGATTTTTGTCTTTGCTTTGAATAAATGAATGTTCATGTACCTAGTAAAAAATTAATTTTAATTAATTAAATCGCAACCGTTATACTGTATGTACCTGATTTTAATTAAATTAAAAATATGAAATTATAAAAGAAATGACAAGTTAAGGGTTAAAGGGCAGATAAATGGCCTTTAAAACCTTTGTTTTGTTTTATAACCAAATATTCGAATAACATTGACCTTGCGCTAAATAGAAATTTACCTCGAGTCTTTTCTTCGATGTCGTTCGTTTAAAACCTCCTAGCGTTGCGACCAAACTCGTTTTGGAAGTGTTGATCTAGTTACAGTAAGTTTCGTGTTAGCAACCAAAAAGATTGCACAGTAATTATTAATGTTTCTAATAATATTGCATCTGCTTAGCATGCATTCTATTCTATCCAATTAGTCAGATTTTTAATAATACAGCGTCGACGTTTTCTCAAAACTTGAGCCCCAATTATAAATTTGATACTGCAAGTCTCATGCAAGCCATGCCCAAAGCTCTTCAAAAATATAAAATTAAAAATTTCCGAATTAATTTAATTACAACATTAAAAATATAAAAGTAAATATGCGTTTTTTTATTAGATTAGTTTTCCTGGAAGTTGATGCAACCTTCGGAAACTGTTTGTTTTATTCGTTCGATGATAACCAAGCAAAAAGTTAAAGCTTCGATAAATACAGTAGGAATTGCAAAATACCCTAGTAATGGGACATTTTAACACTGTTGATTGTGAGCCCAATCTCTCTGAAAGCAAAATGTCTTTTTGCTATTTGTACATGCTCAACATACGGCAATAATGCACTACTTTTGATTACTATATCTGATCTCTAATTGGCAAAAAAAAAAGTTATTATTGGAGTTATTGTATAGCCTACCTAATGCAATGCTTTTATGTACTGTATAATATAATTAACTTATGTTACTCATGTCGGCGCAATATAATACTTTTTTTTAAAATATTCTATATAATTGATTGTTAAATTTAAAATAAAAATTAACAATGTTTCTCATTTAACTTGCAATAGGAGTTATAACAATTTTTTAAAAATAACATAATAATTACAGTGACTCAAATTCAAAATGATACAGCAGTACTTTACAGTTAAAACTCACAATTTAGAGCAAAATAATAATTTTCAAGTTGAAAATACTTCAAAATGTATTAAATGACGCTTGGATAAACAATTGTAAAGCAGGGAAAAATGAAAGCCAAAGTGAAAATGCTGCAATCAAAAACACTTGTAATAATGTAGCCTATAAATTATAATTTTGTTTGTGCATAGATTTTATGTAGTGGATTTTAACTTTGAGCCACTATATAATTAAAATTGAATGGAACGTAATTTCCGTAAGCAAAAAAAAAATGTCAGAAAAAGTTCAACATTTGAGTACCGGTATTTATTGTCGACAGTTGTTTATCCTTTAAATTTGTGCAACTTCATTAAACTGTTTGCGCAAATTAATTGCTTTTGTTGTTGTTGTTATTAATAATTCTAATTTTTCAATTACAGTCCCATCTAAATTCTAATTGAGCAAGCGTAATATTTTGTAATGTTAAACGTAAACAATAAAAAAAAATAAGAAAAACTTAATAAAAACATTAAATTACGAACATGACGGATATTTTCTAGTGGCTGATAAAGCACGTTGAAAGACTCTCTTTTTTTAAATTTAATAAGTGACAACAGCCAATGAGAAAATTGAATTCGACGAACACATTTTTTCTTCCGCTTGTCAAAACAAGAGCTATTTTTGTATTTTCAAGAGATTGACAAATACAACTGTTATTTTGAAATTATTTTTTTTATTATTTGCAACTCAAGTTTTTTTTTTTTTGTATACTCTTATCGAATTAATTTATTTTCCATGCGGGAGATCTAAACAAAAAAAAATAATTATCATGCAATAAAAAAATAAATAAAAAATAAGGAAAAGACAAATTGCTAAAATCCTGAGAGACAGCATCTTTAAGTTAATTGCTACATGTCAATAAAATTTTCTCAACGTTGAAAGACGGGGGAGGGGGGGGGGAGGGGGTCTTTAACGACAGATCGGTATTTGCATTTAGCAAATCCGAGCCATGCACCAGATAAAACATTAATAGCTTCACTACCGGTATTTAATTATTAAAGTAGCCTAGAGTGGTATTGAAGCGTGTGCTAACAGTAGCGCATGCAATAAAATTTGCTATTTAAATTAGATTTTGATTAGCGTATATATTAATTACAATTAACGGTAGCTACCATTAAATAAAGTCTTTTTCTAAATAAATAATTAAAACCAACCGCGGCGTAAAAGACGATTACGTAAAATAAAATTATATATAAAAACAAAAAAAAATAAAAAAACAAGTTTAAAGCAATTTTATAAAATAAAAATGAACCGCTTTATATATTTTATTAATTGATTGATTTTCAATGCAAATGAACACAAATTAATTTGCAAATCAAAATATTTCGTAACATTTAATAACAATAATTATGAAACTTTTACGGTGTTTAAAATTAAATATTTATCTTAATTACATAAAATTTTAAACAACCCCAATCGTAATTTAATGAAATAAAAAAAAAATTAAAGTTTCTTACCTTAGAAGTAATAACAAACTTTGTAATTAGAGCAATGCATAAGAGATATGCCAAGAAACGTGCAGTGTTAAAACAAAAAAAAATGACGTTGATGAAAGTTGAGCAGAGTGTTTGGCAATGACACGCAATTCCAACGTGTTTCTATATCACTGAAGATGCTGCAACTTATGCCAACATGTTGATTCTACAGATTTCGGATGTGTTGCTTCCATCCAATGATCGTGGCCGCTCCCTCTGACGTCAGGCCCAATTACAACGTGCCCAATGAAATGATGAGGTTGACTGACTCCGCCGCTACAAAAAGTGATGAACTGTAAAGAATATTTTTCGAGATTCTTTTCCGGAATATCGAAAATAAAAGGCTGGTTCCAAACAGGTGTACGACTGTGAATTTTTTTCGTCTCTTGCGTTGACAGGATTTGTCCTCCGTAAATCACGTTCACCAACACGCCGTATTCTAAAACAGAAGTGAGAAAAAAAAAAAAAGAAAAAAAAAAAACAATTAATTTTTAATTTGGCTCATTCCTTAATTTTATTATAATATAATTCCATCACCGAAAACCACGTAAATTAATTTCTAAACGTCGCAACGTGTTAACGTATTGGGCGTAAAATGAAAAAAAAAATAACTCGATTAATTATTAGCATTTTTTGTATTAATAAATCTAAAGCGTTAACCGATTGCGTAACATGATATTATGTTAAACAACTATTATTATATGCTAATAATTAGTCGTATTAAAGATTCTAATTACGCTCCATTTATAAAATTGTGAATGAGTTTTTTTGTAAAGGGAACATCTCGAATACCGGTGCATTAAAATTAATTAAAATTTTTAGGATCAAAAAAATTATTATTTAATTATAATTATTATTTTGTTCTTTTTAATTTGTCGCCGTTATTCTGTCACTAACTATTGGAATTTAGTTCTGGTGTTTTCTTTTTCAATAGACTGGTGTCTAGACCCATATACCGATATACCGTACAATGTTTATGTTCATAGTACCGGTAGTAAAATAAAATAATTAACAACGTTGTTATTAACTATAATTTTTTTTGCCGATGCTTCCTTTTCAAAAGAAACACAAGTTTTCTATAGTAAACACAAAATTATTTTAATTAAAATATGTTTTTAAAAACAGTGATTTAACCTTTGCCCAGCAATGATCGTTAATTGCTTTTTACGATACATGTAATGGTAATGTTTATCTTCATAAAATAAAACCTTAGAGAAATTAAAATAATTATTTTAGGTTTTTTTTTTTTTTTACATAAAAATGATGCATTTCTATTGGTAATGTAAATTATTTTCATATCTAAAAGTAAAATTATGCCAAAAAAAAAAAAAAATGTGTGACAGATGTTATCTTTGAAAATACCCGATTCAAAAAATCATTGCATTGCACCAATGTTTTTTTTTTAAAAAAAAAAAAAGTTTTAATTAAATATACAATAAAAAAAAATGTCAAAGATGAATAATTAAAAAATACCGGTAAATTTTGGGAAACATATTCACATAAAAAAAATTTTTTTTTATTTTTTTTAATTTTTAACTAATTTTTTTTTAAAAATGTTATCAATATATTATTCTTGTCTGCTCGGTTAATTAAAAGATTAAAGTTGCATTAAATCGAGTTTTACGAAAACATCCTGCTCAACGGTTTAGATTTTTGGAATTGCGAGTACTTTCTGTATACCGTAGGCGTAACATTTGCTTGATCATTTATAACAATATTATCATAATCATTATAGTAATATAAATAAAGTTTAAAATATTAAAAGAATTTTTAACCTAATAACAGTAAAAATTTTAAAACGTTTTGTGTAGCCTATTTCATCCAATTTCGGCGGTGAAACATTGTTATAAGACAATATTAATGAAACATTATAACAATGTAATGCTATTGCTCAATGGTAAAGTTATTAATGGCTTGATTTATTTTCACAGCACTGAAAAAATACTTGTTTTTGAAAATAAAAATACACTTAGACCACTTTGGAACTGAGAAACTAATACTGTATACTATTTCAATAGCTGTGCCGAAATAAGCGATCAAAGAATTGACTTGACTGCATGTTGCGCAGCAATAATGCTAGTAAACAATAACATTGGCGGCTTATTTGACATTGTATACGATTTGTCAAAATAATTAAGCTAAATCTACGGATGTGTTACTTCTTAAAAAAAACAACAACAAGAAGGGTGAAAAGACGACTCAAGCAGCATTTATTTGCAATTACTCGTACATACATTGTGATTATAATTGTGAATAAAATTGATGTTTTCGTAAACTACTGTAGTTCTTCTTTCATTGATTTATTTACCGTAATAAATAAATTGCTAAATGCTTGTTACTTAAATTGTTTGCTCAAGGGTTGGCTGCGTTTTGCTAATTACTGCCTTGATTTCGCTTACGTAGGCTACAGTGTATTTTAGTCGCAGCCCACTGGAAATGCAGCGTTTAACGTAAAGCTCCGCTTAATACATACGGAGTATTTTGCTAATTACTTTAACATTATGTAATTCAATAATAAAAAGAAAAAAATTAAATGGGATTAAAAAAAATATATTTTAGGCGATTTGAGCTAAACCGTAGCCTACGTTAAGGAAAATGCGTTATTGCATCAAAATTCAAAAATATTATTTGAAATTTAAACTTTGCGTAAACGTTGCAGGTCAAATTTAAGTAATCTAAGAACGAGAATATTGGTGCAGTCCTTGATAAAAATTGCAAATTTTGGTAAACAAATTTGCTGAAGACTGACGCTAATCGAGTTTCTGATGGATAAAGAAGGAGCAGTTATACAGCTTTGGGTTTATGATTACCAAAAAAAAATAATGTTATGGTAGCGGGTAAACAAATTTAAATAAAATGTAATTTTTTCTTTTTGGCATTTTGAAATTCTATTAAAAGTATGCTTAATTAAGATTTTGTGGGGGAAGAAAAAAGGAACTAATACCTCAAGTAACCGTTCCGACATGTGCCGCAAAATAATATTGTCAAGTGTATTAGTGTAGCGCAATACTTTTCCTTCTCTATTGTCATCTGTTCCAAGGTCTTAACTCTTAATTTGGAACAACTACAAACAGAATAGAAAAGATTAAGCTAAGCCTTTTGTTTGAAGAAACATCGTATAAAATTTGATGAAAAGCTACATTCTAGCATTTACAGCGAAGCGTAGAAAAGTTTTAATTTTAACAAAATATGAATATAATGTTACATCTCATTTTTTTTTTTTCGAATACTGTAATTTTACTTTTTTAGTTTAAAATGTATTAAAATAATGACGTAGATCGTTTTATAAAACAAAATATTTTCACATAATATGTTAAACTCTTAATTTTGTTAAGAGTGCATTATTATGTTCATAATTTTGCTTTTTTTTTTTGTGGGTGTAAAAAAAAAGGGAAATTGATTAATTGATTGAAATCGATAAGGTTGATAGACCGATTTCACTAACCTTCGAATTTTTGACTTGCATAATTAGTATTAATAATTTTAATCGCAATAATCTACTCCTAATTTCTTATTGAATCCTAGTTACTGTATATGTCGCTCTTTAAAAGATTAGGCTACCCTTCAAGTCATTAACCAGTTTCAAGGTGGGTGACAACTCGATCCGAAAAGAAGACAAATATTGAAATGCAACCAAAAAGTTGGTTCTGAATTCTCTTAAAGAATAATGTTGTTTTAAGTCTGCACAATTTAATTTAATTTAAAATTAACTATTTTAATGCGGTTCTTCCTGTCGATTGCACCCGTAGCACGCATATACAACTGCATACAGCTCAAAGTAAACAATTAATTGCCAAAAACAAAATTAAGGTATAAATTAAAAATAAAAAAATTATTTTCATGTCATTTATTCTGTGAAGATTAATGAGACTTACTGTATGCATAATCCGGCATTACCAGAGTTCTACCGTTATCAAACGACAAATAAAAATCTTAGTTGCGGCAGTATTGTATATTGGCAATCTAATCAGTTTGCATTAAAACATTTACTAGCTTGAAGCCATTTGAATTATTATTAATAATTTGTTTTTAAGTCAGACTTCATCATCCGTAAATGATAAAAAAAATTAATTATTATTCAAAGTTGTTTTCATCTGTTGTTGCCAAAACTATGGTTCATGTTACATTTTGTCGGTAGCTTATTGTCATTAATTTTTGCGATTAATATTTTTGTTATCTAGAACTGCCTCAACTCACGCACAAACGTTGTCAATCGTTGTAATTGTTAATTTTTAGCCAAAAAAAAAAAAAAAAAAACTCATTTATTTTTGCAAATGCTAAATTTGTTTTGGCAATAACACGCATTTAAACCAAGTTGTTTATTTATACCAAAAAAAAAATAATAATTAGTTTTTATAAAACTTCGTTATTTATTTACTACGACATCGTTAATAAAACTTCCGTATGCATACTTGTGGTATTTTCTGATTAAAATCAACCGAGACTTTGGTAAACATACTCAAAAAACAATGTCAAGTCTACTCTTAATTTTGTTTTCATTAATAATTTAGTTAAACCTTGATATTTTTTTACCTGCTCCCATAGAAAGTAGCTTTTTCTTATGCAAATCTGTGGCTTTCCTGATTAAAACTTTCATCCGGTTGGCGTCAGTCTGATAATAGAGCGAAAGTAACAACTGACCTCGAGTTTTTTCCTTCGAAGAGCCCTACAATATAAACAAATAATAATTATTATCAAAGTAGTAAAGTTGATCAAAATCAATAATTAAACAACGTTTAAAAACCAATTTAATTTGAAAAATTATCGATTATCGTTTGAAAAAAATCACTTAATTATGATTTTTTAGATCTGTTTTAAAATTAATCGATTAATTTTTATAATGTGAGGATAGTTTATTCTTCGCTTTCGTGTGTTTTTAAAATTGATTCATAAATCATCAATAAAAATTAAAATTCCTGGTGCTTTGCATTTACACGTAAACCATAAATAATTATTTTATTTACTTTCAAAAACAAATTGAAGCTTATTTGATAAATTTAAGTACAAGTCCCGGTTCAAACCTGAGATAACCCAAATCTGAAATTTAAGCCTGCACATAAATTATTATAAGCTAATTACCGGTAGCTAAAGTTTCATAAGCGCCTATACTTTTTAAATCCATTCTACTCGCTTTCTACATCTAAAATGTGATCGGAGAAAAAGCAAAATATCAAAATAATGGACTTTAAATCTCATGTTTACGTCAGTGCTTTTAATTACTGATTAAAGCTGCATATAGATAAACTTTGATTCAGTTGTTAATTAAACATTTTTAAACAACACAAAAATGATGATTTACTGTAAGTCTCGTATATAATTGGCTTCAATCAAATGTAATAATAGCACTAAGGCTATTCTAATGCTGTATGCGGAATAACATACGCGCGTTACATTTGAAATCACGTTTAAACTTCAAATCCAATCATCGATCTTTCAGAAGGTATTGAGTCTGAGGCGATAAAATGAACTTTTCTATCACCCTTTTCTGCCTTTACCCATCTTCCGACACATTTTCAAGACGATAGATGTGTGTGTTCGTTTTAGTGCCTAGCGCAGCACAAGGTTTCGCCAAAGGGGTATTAACAATTGCTGACGAAAGGGGTTGATCAAAGACTGTTTACAGAGCATAAAGTAGAATTACACTTCTTTCATCTATTAAATAGCAAGATGAGGCCATTCAACTCTTTTCCTATTTCTCTCCCGATCATAAAAATCATTATTTTCTCTTCAATGCACAATAAAAAAAAATAAATAATAAAAAAAAGAGTTAGTAGGGTGACATTTTCGGATATATATTGGTGATTAATAGCGCTCTTATAATATGCCCTCAATATAATTTATACAGTAATATCTCGTTTTATACTAACTCGTTATACGCGGTTTCGTTTATACGCGAACCCATTTTTATAGCCCATTAAATTCTGCTCACATTTTACGCGGTTTTAATATACGCTGTATTTTCTAAGAACGCACCCATTCGCGTATAACGCGGGTTTACTGTATTGCAATTATTAATTTTATTACTGATTTTTTTTAGGTTCATCTAAAACGAAAATAAAACGCCTATATGTACCGTAGTGCTTTCTTTCCCCTTGTTTAGAGACATCTGCGGCATATCTTTTGTTCAGATATATCTTTTTTTTTTTTTTTTGAGACCCCCCCAATAAATCAATTTCAATTATTAACGGGGCATTTTATGATAATGTTCTTAAAAATATTCAATACAGTATAATAAGTAAACTTAGTCGACTGATTCCATTATCCTTAATGAAATGAGTTTCTACAGCCATATTTTTTATATGGATAATAATTTCAAGCTGCAACATTCTTCTTATCCCTTTCTTGTAAATGCAATAAATGCATGGGAAGAAAAAATATTTTTTTTAAAGACACTAATGGGCCTACTATGCGACTGAAATTAACTGCAACAATCCATAGCCTTGAAACACAAAAAGTAAAAAAAAAAAAATAATACAATACAGTACATAAAATATTAAAGAGCTTCACATTAGAGAGATGTTTGAAGTTGAATAATTCATTTAAAAAAAAAAACGATTTCAAATTCAATCAAGATGCATTGAACAATGATTAATTCAGATTGTGTACGTTAGCCTTTATTATAACGAATTGGTCGGCATATAAAATGCACGTAGGCCTATCTATTTTTAAAATCATTAAACTTCATTACACATTGTACTCGGTCGTTTCGCAAAAGGAAATATTTTGAATTATAGATAGTGCTCAAAAACAAATACAGTAAATGAATAAAAAATAAACTTTAAAAAAAAAAACTGTTGTCGGTAATACCATATTATTATTAAGCTTAGATTGTCAATTAATATTTAATCACAAATACCGTCAATTTCAACTAATCCAGAGTTCTTTTAAAAGAAACCATTAACAGCGTAAACAACACCTGACCGAACTACTGTACACCGAAGATTTGATTTTCATAAGTCTAAATCAATATTATTTTGTCAATCAATTTTAAAGTATCTCTACCGACTAATATCAATAAAAACAAATGTATGCATAGCCCACATTCTGCAGGGTTGCATCACAGCACATTATTTGACGTCTGACTATTCAATCAAAATTTTAAAAAAAAAAAAAAAAACATACAGTATAGCAAATGCAACTCAGCGTAAAGATAAACCTGGTTCTGACAACTTACTCAGTTTCGATCTTGCGCAAACTTATCCTTTCAAATCTAATGGAAAACTAGGATAGAGGAAGAAGGGAAAAAAACAGATATCAATTTTTAGCCAAAAGTCAAAAGTGTCTATCAATTGCGATTCAGCTCATGAGAAGATTATGTTGGCAAAGTGACGAGAACATTGGCCAGACAGCTCATACTTTTACCCTTTGATTTTCAGCACGTTTTGCTATGCTGTTTGTGCTATATGAGTGCCGAATCTGCCAACTACGATTTACCTCTGAGCTTTATAGAACTTCGTATAAATTCAAGAACTAATTCACAATTTCAGATTTTTTTTTTTTTATTAATTTAATGTTTATGGGTCTAGGGGAGTTGCCAGATTAATTTGTAAGCCTATACATAAAAAAAACACGCTTAAAAAAAACTGCGATATTAATTAACAAATTTCTAATGTTAGTTAAATAAATAAAAATCGGCGTAAGCCTACTTACACTTTTCTTTTTAAGTTTGACCTCCTCCATGCAAGTGACTGACGTCCCGGGGACCAATTCCAACTGCGAAAGCGCGCACTTGCATTCTCCGATCAGTTTTTCTCGTAAATTTTTATATTTCAACTCGTACAAATAAATAAATAAACTCAAGTTTTTGAGATCGTTGAGCGAGTATCCGGAAAAAGCAAAAAAAGCGCCCTTAGCGATATCGAAAGTCTTTTTAATGACACATTTGACGCTTTTGTTGCAAGTAGCGCCGGGAGGGATAGCGCTGTGACTGCCCCAGCGTTTAATAGTCGACGACTTTTTCGACGGTTCCGGTTCGAGAGAGAGAGGAGAATTAGCGTCGTTAAACTCGATCAGCTTCATTTTGATCCGATGGCTATTGGAGGATTTGAATGGCTTCCAATTTGGCAAATTTATCAATCGACGGACGTGTATCGCCAAAGCGTTGGACGAATTGACGTAAGTCACCGTAAATTCGACGGTCGTAGCATAGGTGGGGGTGCTCCATTGTTCCGGCAGAAAATCGGGGGTATTACCCCCGCACGCGTCATCGAATTCGTCGACGATTGGACTGGCCAAGCCGGCGGAATGCTCTTCGTTGGATGAATCGGTGGAAGTGTGTTCTTCGCCGTATAAGTCGCTTTGAATGGAACCCAACGAGGTTCCTCTTTTTAAATTGGGTAATGCCACGTACTTATAGACATTTTCGATTTTCGCTTCGCTTTCCAACTTGTACCGATCTAGATTAAGTTTGGTGATTTTAGTTTTCGGCGTTGGATAAGAAGGCATTTCGGGCAGAGTTGTCTGGGTGAGAACCTGAGCCACGCTCACTGGAAATGGCTTTTCTGCGTACGAAGAAGGAATATCAACGGTGGCTTTTTTTCTTCCCATGGGTTTCCATTCGGAAAATGATCGAGTCCAATCTTTTCGACGTTTTTTCAAACGAATTAGAAATACGGCGCCGACGATTATTCCTAGCAAACCTGCAACTCCGCTAACAATTTCAGCTAATAACTGCGCTAAATCAAAAAATAAATTAATAAAATACTACGTCAAGTTATAATAGGTCGAATGAAGACTTGAAATTAAAATAAATTAGAAATCAAAGTACAAAATAATACACTTGTTTATATTCACCTTCCATTAATATTTGTGTTGTTGGTTTGAATTTAACTTATTATTAGAGTAAATATTATTTTCGAGATTTCACTCCTATTCAAAATTATTATTGTTAGTAAAGAATAGTTCAATCTTTTCAATCTTTAAAAAACGGAAATCCCTTAAAAGTCTGAAAGGAAATAACAACGCCGTACCGGAATTGCAAAAAAAACAATTTGTGCTATTAATTTATTTTTCTTAAAGGTTGTATCATTTGTAATTTTCTATTGAAAACTTTAAATAAAATGAATTTGTTTTTAATTGTGTGGGGAAAATTGCAGGAAATATGAATTTGTTGTTTCGTTTAATTAAATCAAATTGTACGTTTTCCCACACTAAATTTTTTTTTAAAAATCAAACATTTCTTTTGAAACATTTTCCTTTATGCTAACCGATAAAAGTTAAACCGTAGAAATACATTTTAATTAAGCCATATTTTATAAAAATGTATAATTTTTTTGTTTTCATATCTGCATGTATTTATCAGTAATTTGATATCATACTGAGCATACCACGTTTGCTGTCTTTTAATTTTTTTCCTCACAATCTGACGTATCTTCCAGTAAAGTGAATTTCAATAAGATAATACTGTAGAAAAAAGTTACTCTATACAAACGCTTGTGTTGCGCTCTATTTGATCCCCCCCCTTCAAAAAAAATCACAATTTACTGTTTTTTGAAAATGATTTCTATACCGGGTGTCCGAGAAAACTTTGTTCAATTTCAATTTGTTATAAAATAATAATTCAACAAGTGTAAAGCTTCTAATTTTTCGCCATTTTACAAAGCAACTCTAAGTTTTTTCTCGAACCATAGCTGCTGTTAGATAAATAGATGCAGAACTGTTGCAATTAAAAATTTTAGAATATCGAATAGATGATCTCCAATGGTAACCACATAAAATGCTCGTAACTTTGTTGTTACGTTATTGTCATGCTGATTGTTAGCATACTTAAAAGATAAAATAGCTCAGAAAAATAAAAAAAAAACTTATTTTTTATTATTACAGTATTTATATATCTAAGAAAAAATAATTATAGACCTAATAAAAAAACTGAAATTACCGGTAACTGCAAAATGACGCAAAATTTGAACCTATACTTTTGCTGGATTACTTTATATCTAACAAATTATCTATTGTGTTGGACAACAGATGGGTTACCACTAGACTCTCTCGCTTTATTTCTTATGATTTAAATTGCTTTTTAAACCGGCATACTGTAAAAGTCACTAAAATAAGATTAACGGAATAGACAAATTGACCATTAGAAATGATAGCATTTTCTTGGGGAAACTTTGTTCATTGTCTACGAAAATAATTTTATTTTTTATAAAGCAGAATGATCCGTCTTAGTCAAATACGGATATTAACTGTAGAATACATTTTATTAAAACAAAAATCCTTCCTTGTTTTTATACGAGGAAACCCCCCTAAAAAAGTTATGATCTCGTGGCCCACATTCAGTGGAACTCAATCTACCGGAATAACGTTTCGAAATCTCAAACTACGTACGACCTACATGACAAATCCTAACCTTTAGGCAACGAATAAAACATATTTACATTGTTCAAAAATTAGGCTTCTTAATATAATAATATTATACCAAAATTTTTATAGTAATTATTTAGGAATGAATTATCGCGATATATTTTTCACTCGGGAAAAAACGAAGGCGTTCGAGCGAAAATAAATTTTTGATTTAAATATTTTCTAATAAATAGGGAGATTCTTCTTCTTCCTCTTCTTTCGAATTAATATAACGCATTACAAATGCACGTCGCTGAATATATTAAAAAAAAAAAAAAAACTTTAGGAATAAGAAGAATACGAAATAGGAGAGGATGTCATTACCATGGCAACACCAATGAAAAACAACAATCCGGATAAGAAATTGGAATCGACGTCAACAACTTCAAAGACCTTTCATAAAACCCCTCAATATCATAGATATATTTAAAAAAAAAAATGAAATGAAATGTGCTTCCTTAAGATCCACACACAAAAAAAATTTGAAATGATAAATAATAATCCTCACTTTTATTAATGAAAAAAAAATTGTGCGGTAATGCGTTCCTACTGTAATATTATACTAATACTCAAGTCGGCAAACACTATCATAATAAACTTGATCGAAACCATCAAAAAAAATTCTTTTTTTTTTTTTTAGCAAAATCAAAATATGTTCCGTTTTACTAAATCAATAAGAATTTATTTACAGATTTGTTTTTGTTTTTATTTCGATTTTGAAATAATGAGAAACGTGATTTTTCGAACATAAATTTCAAGCTTTTGACGTTATCTTTGTGGGCTTTTTTTTTTTTGTATACAAATTTGAGTAGCATTAATAAAATTCAACGATCTTTACAACATTATTTAGCTATAATAATAATAATAATTATGTAGCTTTGTTTTTATCAAATCCGTCTAATAACTATTTACATCCATACAATTTTCGCAGCTGAAACGCGTTAGTAAAAATCAGTTCGCAATTTATTATTATTATTTTTTTTTTTTTAATTCTCCATTTAGAAATTGATTATTAAATCTGTTGATCCTTAGCTTTTTTTTTTCGTTTACTAAGATTTTATAACAAATGTCATTTTGATTAACATCACTTGATGCTTTGCATCAAATGTGAAATACAAATATCAATAGCAAAGATTTACCGTAAAAAGACTTTTTTTTCTGTTTTATCTTACAAAAAAAAATTTCTTTGAAAATTCATCATCATCATCCGCTATTACCGTATCTAATTACGAGTACTAAGTACAATAACGTACTATTGAATTGTATTTAGAAGATTAGTAAGAAAGCAGAAAATTACGCTTCGCCAATAATTCCAAATCTCTTTTTTTAAAAAAATAGAAAAAAATTGACTAAAAACAAGAGATTTTTTTTGTTCAATTAAATCTAAGAATCTACATAAAAATTTTTGCTTTCTTCAGTATTAAATGTTATCAAAATTATATAATTTTGTCATTATGAAATTTTAACATTCTCTCTACAAAAAAAAAATTACGAGATAAATTACACGTACTTTCATACTCATCTTCAAAATTATTACGTATAAATCATTTATTTTTTTTTCTTAATCAACGCGTTAAATATTTCAAAGGAGTTAACACCGATAACATATCGTATTCCTTCGAACATTTTTTTTTTTTTACTTTTCTTCCTCGTAGCTTATAAGCAAAATAATAATTTAATGCATTTACACTATAATAAATATTATTTTGAAGGAGGAGAAAAAAAAAACACCGTCCATCAAACGTCTTAATTTTTTTAAATATTTGTACGGTCGATTTTTTTTTTTTTTCTTTATTTTTTTTTTAAATGTTTTTTCACGCAACAAGGCACCATTCAGTTCAAAAACACAAAATGACTTGTGAATGTATGAAAATGCCATAAATATTTTTTTAGTAAGAATTTAAATCGTTAAATAAAACAGCTTATAAAATATCTTCTTTTTTCATCAATTATTTCTATAATAATAATAATTGTTAACCAAAAAAAAATTCTTTATCATTTTTTTTTGTTGTTGTTGTTGAAAATTGCGATTAGATTCTAAAACGTGTGCTTCTAGCAAACGTAGGGGGAAAACAATATTGAATTACTATTTATCGTTAGAACAATAATATAAAACAATAAAATACAAGACACAACAACAAATGCGGCTTATTTTTTTTTTTGTTTAAATATACGTTACTTGTCATCTTTGGCAATTATTTTGATATTTACGTACGTTAAACTTGTTTATGAATATATCAATTCGATTATAGTTATCCAACGGTAATAAACTCAAATAAAAAAAATATATATAAACACAAGTTTAACTTACCCCGATTGGAAGCACAATTTAAAATTATGCGTTTGAAATCCTTGTTCTCTAATAAACATTTTGAAATGTCAGCAACGCACCACTCGACATTTTTGCATGGAAAAACACGTCAATTAATTAGGGTAATTTCCTAAATATATATATACATAATATAATAATATTTTTTTTTGTTGTAAGAAATGTATCGGTGCCGCAAACATTATCCAACTCAAAAAAAAAAAAAAAAAAAAAAAAATACGCGATAAAAATTAAGTAACTTATTCGAATTTCACCAAACCTAATCATTGAACCACTGAAGAGGCAATTTGATGGCTCCCCACATTCGAGCTGATATTACCTGATTGTGAGGGTTGATTAGAAGACAAAACTACTACTGTGTACGCAGGTGGTAAATCTCTAATGGCAGTCGATGTTGATGGAACTCCCGACGAAGACGACGACGATGACGATGAAGGCAAAGAAAATAAACTTGATGGCAGCGCATAATTTGTAGAGGTTGTCGACGATGTGATGGAAATAGGAACAGGATTAACGGCCATAGCACTTGGGATTGTATTTGGATCAATCTACCAACAACGAGGAGAGAAAAAAAACGTTAATCCCCCTCTCATTCTCGTCTTCTTTATCAGTATTAGAATTAATTACATTCTGTAGAATATGATTAATTTTCATTAAACGTTTAACAACAACTTGTTTACTACGAAAGAAGCAATTAAACAAAAAAAAAAGATTTTGTTGTTTTAAACCGAGAAATGAAAGAGTATTTATATCAAATTTTTTTATCTTACTTCCGAATAAGGTGGCGGAGGATGATATTGATAGTTGTGAACATAGGTGTACAATGGTGTGTAATGTGTATCTCCCATTAAACCCTCCTCATCTTCAGCAATATCCACCGAGCCTTCCACGCATTCGGCGTAAGATGGAGGTGCTACAACATTAAATTCATTGAAACTTTATATTTAAAAAATAAATAAATAAATAAAAATGAAATAAGATTATACGTTCGAAAGGAGGAGGAGGATTTTCGAATTCAGTATAAGGTGGTGCTAGAGGCATCTCGTTAATCCGGGCCCGCAAAAGAGATTCTAATTCCGGAGAAATTGCATATGTGGGTCTTGAACGATACGGCGTCGTTCCAATGACAACAGGTAAGTCCACTGTCAAATTATAGGCACCAGGAATTTGTAAAGTAATCTTTAAAAAATTCAAATTGGCAATGAAAATAAAAGTTTTAATTAATGAAAAGTAGGAATCGTTGGCTACCTGTACAGAATAATCGACTCGTATCAAACAGCAGTTTAAAATGGATGGGGAAACAGCGGGAATTTTGAGTAGTTCGGCGTCCCAATTAGCGATACGCCCAGGTTGAATAGCTAATCCCGTAACTATAGTGAATTTACTTCGTCTAGAACGAGTTTTTCCGTTGGCAAGAAATGTTTGAGTTTGATAAAGTGTTGCGTGTGGAATAATTGTTCTTTTTGATAAATTTTCAAAGTCGGCTGTTATGGCGATCGATTCACCTAGACAATCGAAACGTTCAAATTAATAAAAATAGATATATATTTTTTTTTAAATATTTATATTAATTACCTGGACAATACCCTCTTCTATCCGTTCGAGCATATAAGGAAATAGGCCCCGATGTGCAACACCAACAGCACAACGTGCTTTCCACGTGATTTAACACCGGCACCTTAAAAATAATACAGTATTATGTTTTAAACAATTATTATTTTTATATATCATTTTTTTCAAAAGAAAAATTATTCAACCAAAAAAACAAATGCATTCTTAATTTCTTTTAATCTTAATTTCATTCTTCTTTCTTCATTCTTAATTTTTTACGTTTCGACATCAGATTCTTAAATTCGAACCAGGAACAACTTGTCAAATTATTCAAAATTTTAAATGACGGAACGTGCAGCATTTTTGCGCTAAACGAAATTTTGCAAGTAAAAATAACATTTTTCGAAAGTTTCAAATTAATATTGATTGCTAGAGATTAAAAATATTTTTAAATAGGCGCAATGTTTAATTGTAGAGAGGCGTCATTCGATTAGACGTTGGGGCGAATTCCCGATGTGTAAGATAAATGAGGTATGTTGACTTTTCGGATGCTAACCAAATTCAACGATCCCAAAAGGGAATTAAACTCCGATGAACAGAGTAATATTTTTGAAGAACCACTTAAAAGGTTAACTTTCTTCAAGTTTATCTCGAACAAGTGATTAATCTTTTTTAAAAGTGTTTATAACAGTCAAAAATGTAAACAAATGCACTAGCAAATTATAGTTGCGCAAGCTATACCTACACCTATACAAATACCAAATTAGGAAAAGTGTTTATTTACGAAGATAAATTTCTAGATTTTATTTTTTTCCCCCAAAAATAAAATAATATTTGTTAAGGTCTTTTTCGTGACAAAAAATAAAAAATAATCGTTTAGTGACGTCCTGTAATGTTAAGATAACACCCACCGCGTGTAATAAACAGCGGCGACACAGATCAACAACCAGTCGCGAGCATTTATAAACTTGGCTTTTTAGTTTGATAATAATACCCTACGCTCAAGTATTAAACGTGAATGCATTTTAATCAAATAATCCAAACCTACCAGATATTCGCTCCTATTGATATCTATAGGACAGATAACGGTGAAAGCCTTTTTAGCCGTATGATTAAACGACCACAATTTATCCATCTCCGCCTTCAGCCAGTATCGAATTGATCCGTGTTTTCCCTCGAAAGAGGTCGATATTCCTCTGCGCAGAAGTAATGAGAGAGAGAAAGAAAGAGAAAAAAAATAAATAAATAAATAAAAAATCTGGAATGGCACAGCTTGAAAATCACATTGGTAATCACCCAGGTGGAAGTTGAAATGAAAATCGGAATTCGTGTCTACCTTTCTGTAACACATCTTCTACGATTCCGGTCTCTGAAATAAAAAACAAATTTATATTTAAATGCGAATCGCTTAAATATATAACAAACAAAATAACATAAAACAATAAAAAGTAAAAGGGAGAGGGAGAGGGGGGGGGGGGAAAGTCAATTTTGCCAATGTTGACATTGTATCAACACATAAAAACCGATAAAAAATACGATCACTTATTAATAATAAACGTAGGTTCAATAAAGCATTCGGATATTTATTGTTAATTCATGTAATAAATATGTAGATAATAAAAAAATAGATATATAAAATTGTGTCAAATTACGATATAATAATACACAATTAAATTTAATAAAAGTACTGAAGAAAAGTCAGGAATTTTAATATTTTATTCTAATTTTTCTGTTGATTTTTTTTTAGCAACATTGCTTCTACTTTTGCGTCTCTTTTTAAAAAAATAATAATAAAAAAAGAACCAGAAGACTTTTGATTCTCTTTTCAAAAATTAAGTTTTTGTGGCGAAACGACTTGTGAGATGAGGGTTCGGTAGAAATAGATTTGCAGAAACTAGTTCCACCAAACCAGTTTTAAAAATTCGGTGGAAAGAAGAAAATTATAAGACATTTGTTTACAATACAAATTTTATGTTTGGGCATAATAATAATTGATTTATTTTTTCGATAGCTCTGTTCAGTTATAATTAAAATCGCTATTAAAAGTAAATTTTTGATAATAATTTGCATGGATGTGATACCGGTATTTCATTGAACCAATTTTCTTCTTCGTTAACCTAAGTCATTTTAACCCAGGATGTAAAAATGAGTGCCCCACGTTACAGTATGTCCCAGAAGAGTGTTTCGCATCGCCATTCTACGCAATGTCGTAAATTAGCGAGTCTCCAAACACACGCGCGGGGAGAAAAAAAAAGATGAACAAGAAGAAGAAAAAAAAAAGACAAGTAAAGTAGGTCGCTCGCGCATGGTAACAGTGCATTGCTCTTCAAACATAGTTTAGGGGGAACATTTAACCCTCTCCCGCCATCCCTCGACTCCCTGTCAAACATCGCGTCGGGATGTTAATTTAGAGTTACATCACGTTTCAGCCTTCTTAATAATCCCGCGTTTGTATTAATGTTCGATGTTATTACTTTCTCTTCAGACAGCCTGAAATACAAAAGTAGACAAAACGCATCAAATAATCGCCGTTTCATCGCTTAAAAATATTAGAAATTGTAATTAAGTCGACGGGATTTACACCGAATTCAAGAGTTTCGAGATTTTGTTCCGCTCTATTTCATTAACGTTGACGTACATGTACGAAAGAATCGTAATTTAATTATTACCGAGTTATTCATTCAACGTCTAGTCATTTTAATTAATAAAATATTAAATTATCAAAAATAAAATCATATTGGTACTTAATTAACTTTCTACCAATAAACAAATTATTCCCAAACTTATGAATTAAAAATTCCATACTTTCATTACAAAACGTAATATTCAAATAAACAAGAATAATAATCTGTACTTTGATTTTCATGTAATAAGTTCTAAAGTGCTCAAAGTCTATTTTTTTCAAAAATGGGTTTAATTTGGATTCTTATAATGTTAAAACAGTACATTATTATATTTTTTAAGAGCCACTGCCACACCATTTGCCGATAGCATTGTATTGAACTGCCACAAACATGTTTCATAGGAGTCAGTAAAAAAAAATGAAATCTAAAGTCGATTTAAATTTTAATATTTGCCTTTTTCTCGGATGGAGTTGGCATCTCATATGATTTGGAGCGAGTAAACAAGTAGAAGAGTTCTCAAATATGGCACAAAAATTTTAAAGAAAGAAATTTAACGAGGATTAAGCGGATACTCAGGAATGACGAGTAGAATAATAAAATAAAAATAAATTAATCCCGTAGAACTAAATAAAATAGGTTAACGACAACAAATAATTATTCTTCGATCAGCAAACTACGAGGTCATCGGTCACTCAGTAATTATTTTTTTTTACACTCACAAACAAAATGCAGATTTATAAAATTTTACAATAATTTACCGGTATCAAATTTTTTTAATAGTGGGATTAATAATTACTGAATGTACAGTACCTAAAAATAAACCATTAAAAAATTTCGTTCGCAATAATATTTTTATTTAGAGAGTTCGCATACAGTAATATTAGAGAATTTACGGTTAAGCTTTTCTTTCCTGGTTTTTTTTATACTCGTACTCCCGGAAATAACGAAATGTACTATAATGTAATACACTTATGAAATAATTAAAATTGTATAAGATAAGAAATGTATGCAAAACGCTGTGTTTGCGGTGTATAAATAAAAATTCTTTCGTATAACGTCATTACAGCTTCAAGACTAATTAATTTCCATTTTTAACTGTTTATACTCAACATAAAAATTCAAAGTCTTATCTTTAAGCATAAAACAAGCAAAAAAAAAAAAAGCTTAACCGCAAACTCTAATACGGTATTACCATACTGTACACGTTTAGTTGAACAAAAAATTTTTAAAAAAAAATAAGCAACCATGAAATGATGATAATTTTAGATTGCAATATAATAATTATGTAAAACAGTGGCAAAGGTTGTTTACAAATTTCTCGAAACTCTCGCTTAAACGTAATAGCATGTAATTTACTCGTATGGAAGGTAAAAGCGAGATAAACAGCTTAATAGAAGAGGGTCAGGGATAACTAGGAGGGTATCGTTATACAAACCTATTACCCTACATACAAGCTTCCTTTTCTACCATTATGCTATTGCATCTACCGTATCCCATTTTTGCATTTTTACAACCTATGAGTGTAGGCTATATTCGTAGCATTTGCCTACTCAAATATTAAAATGTGATTAAGCCATACTTTTATCGAACCAAAATTTTGAGTTTTGGTTTATTTAGTTTCATCATAAAATTGTATACAGTAGTAGTCATGTGGGGGTTTTACGGTAATAAAATTTAAGATGAAGAAAGTGATACAGATCGTAAAAAGTAAGATCAAAATAATTTGTCTACGAATAGTATTTCGATGGTAGTGGTGTGTAGTTTTATTGGTGGATCGTAAATCTGAGCGCAATAAAATCCTTATTTAAATAATATTAGTCAAATTAAAATCAGTAATAAAAGTTTGAAGAGACATGTCAGTAGATTAAATCGTAAATTGAAAAAAATATATATATGTATTTTACTGTATAATTCCAAAATCATACCACTGTGACTGCATTAAACATCAAAAGTGATAGTCTTTTTGACTACCTGCGCTTCTAATCCAGCATTTTGGGGAAAATTTCTTAGTACTGCCATAACATATGGAAAAATGATGCGCGATAAATTTTTTTAAAAAACAAAAAAATAACTCTTATTAAGAGCAATAATTTTTGTCTTCCGACATGTCAACAATCTCCGGCTTAAAACTCCTGCACAGTACATGTATTCGAATATACTGTATATATATTTTTTTTTGCATCGAAATTTTCTTCAATTTGGAGGTTCATTTAAAGGAAATATAATTTGTATGGGGTGTTCAAATACTTTTTTTTTCATCACTGTACATTATAATACTGTATATATTTTTTATTCTGTAAGCTTTGAAACGTACCTTTGACAAATGCTTTGTTTACTGAATGCACCTTAAGTAGTTTACCCAAGATAAAAATAAATAATTTGAAAAAGCTGATGTAAAAATCAAATCAAAAAAACTCTTTGATTTTAAAATTTATCATTTCCTTAGGTCGAGTTGGCATCGATCTAGAAAACGAGTGGAATAGTTCGCCAATTTGTGCTCAAATCTTTTAAAGAGCAAGATTTAACTAAATTATAGTATCAGCTAAGTCCATCTAGTGTAAGTCTACATTGTAACATAAATTGCTTTAATGTCCATAAATAATATGTAGCTAAATTACAGTATGTCCACAAACCATTTTTTTGTTGTTGTTGCCAGTAATTGTAAGCCATTACCCTAGTCTAGAAACGAGTTGCTTTAAAAATTGCAACCATTAAAGAGAGAAAAGATATCAAAAGCAGCTAGTTTTAATAGATTTAAGATATCAATACATTGAATAAATGTTCATTTTATTGGGTTGGGTTGCCTTTGCCTGAGGGGCTGCGTTTCGTTTTCTTGTTTATCCCAATCTCCATCTCCTTCGCGAGCACGTAACATATACAGTGCATAGTTTTTGCGAGCCAGTGTGTATCCGAGTGTGGCGTGTTTTTAAATTCGAATGTCGTTCATCTCCTCGGGTTAATTCTTTTTTTTATATATATATACAGGGTGAGTACGATAAAAGGGAACCTCACAAAATTGCCCATAAAATATTTATTTCTCAACCAAATC
>JAQGAZ010000157.1:0-91444 GCA_034692225.1 Polydesmus complanatus
TTCACTTCCTGCACTAATTCCTTTACACGCGCCACGCAATAGACAGGCACTAAACACATGAAACAGCAGAGAAACACAGGGAATAATATTATTAAGAACCCAGAGAAAGCTACAGATACTTTGGCAACAAATCTAATAATTTCTTCATTACCAGCAAACAAATCATTTAGAATGAACATTAAGAAGATACAAATAAAAGCAATGCCATTAATCCCTAAATAAATATAAAAAGGCAACAATGACCTCTCGACCGTTTTTCCACTTTCTTTCCCAAGTCGATACCATCTAAGCTGGCGCACTAAATTCTGCAATTGAGTTTCGCTTATTAAGAAGAAATAATCCAAGAATGAAACGCTAAATTGAACCACTAATACTCTGTGAAAGTAGTAGTGATCCATGCAATTCGAGTCATATTTTACAGCAAAAGTAACATTGAAACATCCTATAAGTAATAGAATAAAGAAGAAGCGTATGTTCCACTTAAGCATTCCCTTGAGCAATCTCTTAGCCCATCCGCCTGGTCCCTTCTCCCACCCCAAACCATAACCCAAGCTATACATAAGGAGAATGAAGGGTTTAACAGCATCAAACATAGTTTTAGCCCCTACTTTGCTCGAACTCATCTTTCAACCTAACAGATGCTAACCCCAAGTTTAGACGCGCAACAACGGGGGATAATATCGGGAGTAATAATTATGCAGATGAACCCTTCTTAAGCGGAGCTCAATGTAGTTAACGTAGAAGTTAACAGATGGGAAAGTGGATTTGATACTCAGCAACCTAAAACAAATAGAGCGGAAAATGTTGAGTTATAAAGAATATAATTAAAGTTACTTACGCAATTATTGATCTTATATTATCCAGACTGATGCTTACCTAGGATTTGAGGGGAGAGAGAGATGAGACAAATATGTAGACTTCTCCCAAAATGAAAATGCCTACGTCAGCTAAACTATATACGTAAACAATGATAATATTATTGTGGCTGCATTATACTACTTTTAAAATGACGCGATGAACGGATGTAATATAAAAGGAAAGACGAATTTCCGTTATTGGGGGGCGTGGTCTAGATGAATAAACTGCAGGAAACGTATTTCATTTGTAACTTACCGACACAATGCAGTCGCCCAATATGAACATAATAATATTGTAGTGTGTTTGTTGAATTACTTTAATTTTGACAAGTGAATAAATCTGTCTGATTTTAACGAAACTGCTGTAATTTTTAATTATTAACATTCATCAACATCTCCCCTTTAATTATAAAAAATAACATTAGGCATGTGACCTTCCTAACTGAGCCGGCACGTGCTAACGGGATCAACGAAATTTTCTTTAACCTTATGGCAGATGCCGCACATGCTGCGATCCAGCCGGCAGGTGCAAGCTGGATGGCGGCAATGACATCAAGCGTGAGAAGCAATGACTAAGTGTGAGCGAGGTAACACGTGCCGACTCAGTTTGGGAGGTCGTATGCCAGATGTTATTTTTTATAATTAAAGGGGAGATGTTGATGAATGTAAATAATAAAAAATTACAGCATTTTCGTTAGAATTTGACAGATTTATTCACTCGTCAAAATTAAAGTAATTCAACGAACACACTATAATTCAAACAATAGCGAAAAATGTTTCTTGTTTGTATTATTATTTTTATTATTATGCGCACTACATTTATAGAATTTTGGATCAATGCGTTTTAATGGTTTGGGAAAAGTTGTTGTTAAACCATATACGATCAATATTAAAATATTTATATTGAAATGTTTGTGTGGACAGTGTAATGTCGGTCTTATAATAGAGGGTGACTAGCATTTATCAGCCTCTACACATAATAATTATATAAAACTTTTTTTAACGAGAGATTTTCTAAGCAATCATTGTACATAAAAATCAGTTTAAGCACTTACGCTTAAAAGTTATCACTGCTGCTGCTGCTCACACATTTAATTTGCTCGCTATTCAGCCTGCACCTGGCTGTAGGGTTAATAGAAATTTCGCTAAGCCTAGGTGTTGAAATTCTTTTCATTTTACCTTAAATATAATTTAGAAATAATTTAAAAAAAAATAATAAATACTATGGCTGCCCCTTAAATATCGGCAATCACTCAAAACGCTGCAGTGCGGGGAGGTGTGCAGACAGGGAAAAAATGGGAGCAGACTTTGCGCTCTTCATTTGTCGGTTTCATAGAATCCGTTTGTTTATAAACCTCACTGGATGATAATATACCATCTTAGGTTTCATTTTCCTGTAGTTTTGATTTCGAAATCACTTCTTAAAATAGTTATAAGCGGAAAGCTTAAGACCATTAATTAACGACGTTTTCGAACCAACATTAAAATTGAAATCAGTAATTAAAACTAAGTTATTATTATGTTTACAACGAAGAAGTTTGAATGCAAACACATTTTAAGCAATAATTATTAACGTTTATTGAACGATATTACATTACTACATTATTTTGAAATCAACTTTAAAGTGAAAAAAAATTAACTATGCGGCTGCTGCTACTGCTGCACCTAGCCAAACAGCAACCACTCAAAACACAGCAGTCCAGCACATACAAATTAAGTGTAAGTTCAGAGTCTTAAATACGGTTACACTGTAAATAATTAATAAATGGTAAATAAATATTCACTGAGGCGTCAATACAAGATGCAGCTAGCTTAAATTATTATATAAATTAAAACATTTTAAAATGTGGGGCAGAAAATTTCTTTTCCCGGGATTGTCTTATTCAATTTTTAGGTTTGCAGTATTCATCCATTTCATTAAAGTTTGCATTTGCAAATGTAAATAGTGGTATAGTGTGAGCGGAAATGTTTTGGTACGTATCGAAAGCCTCCATAAATGTCTACAGAAAATAAAATGTTAAATTAGCAACATAATTATAGTACGAATAGTAAAGTTATTTATAATAATTAGTTACAGTGAACAGTGTTTCTCCTTCGATGGCTTCACCGAACAGTGTGAACGAGGCTTCTTCCAACACAATGTGAGACACGTCGAATACGTGCGACAAGCGCATCTACACCGTGTTCACAAAAAAAAAAAACGTTGAATACCGCACGTGTTAAATAAAACGTTGAGGCTGCATTGGCTAATAAAACAAATATTAAATGGCACTAACACCAAAACTATTTTATTCTAAACTATATTAGCAACTATGTTACACTTTTTAAAACCCGTGGCAAGTAAAAATTAACGTCAGAATGACGTCACTATTAATATTTCGTGGCGAGTTCGTCTTGCCGCGCGTGTTGAGGCCAAAGGGAGACATTTTGAACACAAAATTTAACAATTATTTATTTAAAAAATTGTTAAAGTAAAGTTTAGTACATGTGTTATTTAAATATTTTGATTATTAAAAGTTTTAATACGAATTCAGTTGGGTAGGCCCTACGTTTTATTTAACACGTGCGGTATTGAACTTTTTTTTTGTGAACACGGTGTAATTATTAAATACGAGTCAATGAAAATAAAAATATAATTTAAAAGTAAATAAATTGTAATTACTTTGATAAGAAAGGGGCGTAGAATCGGGTCACGTGACAGCCGTTGGTCGTCGATGAGCGTGTTGTCTACTAAAGCCCTAAAGATCTCTAAATGCTAAGAAAAGCCCAAATATAAATCTATAGTTAATGAAAACAAAATTTAATTACCATTTCATTCGCCGATGGAGCAATTCGGGTGTACATTAGAAACGGAAAAACGCAGGCAAAAAATGCAACTGAGTATATAAATATAACTTGTACTTGCGCACTTAGGGTGATATCAATTTCATTATCTCTTTTCCAGAATTTGTCTACAAAGGCCCCGCCCATAGCAAGACAAAATACAAATAAGACGTGAAAAAGGAACATGGCTTTGGACAGAGTCTGATCGGTCATCGAAGCCAATTGTTTCAGTCGATAGTATTGTCGAAAAAGGTCAGAGGTCATTTTAGCCCTGCGCAAACTCGAACGCGCACCTTTCACTTCCTGCACTAATTCCTTTACACGCGCCACGCAATAGACCGGCACTAAACACACGAAACAGCAGAGAAACACTGGGAAAAATAGTATCAAGAATATAAAGAAAAATACAGATACCAAAATTACAGTTTCAATAGTTTCCCATACATTTCTAGCAATAAAAACCTTTAAAATTATCCTTATTAAGAATAAAATAGAAGCAATGCCATTAGTCCCTAAATAAAAATATAAAGGCAACAAAGACCTTTTGACCGCTTTACCACTTTCTTTCCCTAGTGGAAACGATCTAAGCTGGCGCACTAAACTTTGCAACTGAGTTTCGCTTATTAAGACGAAATAATCCAAGAAAGAAACACTGAATTGAACCACAAATACTCTGTAAATGTAGTATAGATCCATGCAATTTGAGTCATATTTTACAGCAAAAATATCATTTAAACATGCCATAAATATTAGAATAAAGTAGAAGCGTATGTTCCTCTTAAGCATCCCCTTGAGCAATCTCTTAACCCATCCGCCTGATCCCTTATTCCACCCCAAACCATAACCCATAATATTCATAGGGAGAAAGATGGGTGTAGCGGCTTCGAACAGGGTTTTAGCCGCCATTTTTTTTTTGCTCCTACTAGGTAACCTACTATTAGCACGGATTCAGAGATTTAATTCGGGGTCGTAAATCTAAATCTTAGAGTGAAGCCTCGAAAGTCGTTATTATGGATAATGACCTAGAAATGGAAAGTGAGTGCTACGTTTAGTAATATAACACATTAAATATGTACCTTCATAATATTAATTTCCAGATGCAAAATTAAATTCCACCGCATACTACACGACAATATTAAACGTGGCCCTTCACTGGCAAATGCGAGAATAACAACTACGTGGAATACAGGAAATCCATAGAAAGGAAAAGCTATGGATACGCTATTCATAAAATACCATCGTTGAACTATAACGGACAAAAGCAGCGAGTTCCTTGATATTATTTCTTACTTTTCCAATATTCTTAAATAAATAAATGTACTGCTGCTTTTGCTCTCACGAAGCTCTCGTATTTGCTCGCGAGTGAAAGTGACTCCCATTTCTCCCACATCGATATTTAGCATAAAAGAAGGTCGGAAACCTTAGGAGCGACGTCTTACTATATACATTTTCTTTTCAAAAGGCAACTACGACCTTTACAAAAGTGAATGCTTTTATATTCACTCGCTCGATAACGCATTAAAATGAAAGGTGACCATGTTTAAACACGCAAAGTGCAGTAGTTTATTCATACGATAAAACGCATCGATTGGGAGGCTTATAAAAGCCTTACTGTTAACGCGTATGAAATGTAAACATTTCCATTTATGACTAAAAGCATCGATTGGGAGAAGTAGGCGTATTTTGACCTTTGAAACGCAGTGAGAAAATATGAAATGCGTATTTATTTAAGCGGCTGGAATATACGTTAAATTTTATTGGATAAAATATTATGAAAAGGAAGATTAAAATGAAAGCGAGAGAAGGAATATTCAAACTCATAGAAATGCAATAATTTGCAGTTGAATATTAAAATGTCTGTTTCCATAGCTCCCTGCCTTCTTATAATTTTACACTATACCACGAAATTATTAACGATGTTAATAATTACAAAAAAACTAACTTCAAATTTATAGTGATAATGAATTAATTTTTTTTTATATTTACCTACAACAACATCTCCCCATTTAATCATAAAAAATAAAATATTGAATATGACTTCCCTAACTGAGCCTGCACGTGTTAACGCACCACTCACGCTTAAAGTCATCGCTGCTGCTCGCGCTTAATTTGCCCGCTATTCAGCCTGCACCTGGCTATAGGGTTAATAAAAATTTCGCTAAGCCTATAGGTGTTGAAATTCTTTTCGTTTTACCTTAAGTATAATTATTTAGAAATAATTTAAAAAAAGAAAAAATAAAAGTCTATGGCTGCCCCTTACATATCGGCAATCACTCAATACGCAGCAGTGCTGCAGTGCGGGGAGGTGTGCAGACAGGGAAACAATGGGAGCAGACTTCGCGCTCTTCATTTGTCGGTTTCACAGAATCCGTTTGTTTATTAACCTCGCTGAATGATGATAAATTACCATCTCAGGTTTAATTTCCTGTAGTTTTGATTTCAAAATCACTTGTATATTATAAATATTTTACGGAATTTAATTTTCTAACTACTGTATTTGTAAGTCCTTTTACTCATATTATTGAAACTAATCTATAAGAAAAAGTCATCTATACGCTTACAGCAAAAAAATTATTTGAGTGTCATCACTTTTTAATAGACTGATAAATGCCGCACCGCCGTCTCCATTCCCTCCCCGCCAATGAGCATACACATACGGGTACAAATTGTCAAGTTTTTAATTAGCAAAATTTTATTTTAATCGATACAAACTTTGAAAGTAGAAACTCCAAGCTTTCTGATTATGTACATTCCGTATTCCGTTCTGTGTTATTAATCAATCTAAAAGAGTAATTTCAAAGTGCTTTTTCATCGGTGATCAGACCAGCTAACAATTATTTATCAAAGAATGCCAATAACATTCAATAGTTTTTCATTTTCTTAATTTAAGAATAAACCGCAGCTGAGATTAGAATATTAATAACATGTTAAAATAATAAACTAAAACTTAAATTTGTTGATAAACAATGAAAAATAACACGGGTCGCACTAGCGCCGCTCAAAACTATGGTCAGCCATTTTGAAATTGAAAAAAAAACCGAGGTCATATGACGTCAAATTCGAGAAGTTAATTTTATGACGTCAAACTCCAGCATTTATTTGCGGCACTTTTACATCCACTAAATTTTCACCAGAACTTTAAATACCGGAATGAATTCAGGTGGGAACACTCAAAAGTTTGAGAACATTCCCATTAAGGCGAAATTCTTCCGGATTTCTAAGTGAGAACGTAACATAAAGTGTTTTGAATAGAGAACCTGATAATGATCATTAACACATTTTCTACCGATATTGGCATCAGCCCCAATCAGTTTTTTAAAAATTTTTTTCAAAGTCAAATTCAAATAGGGGAATTACTGAGCTATCAAAAATGTCAGGAAGTGATAGCCGAGATGCAAAGGCCCACCCCCTCAGCCGCCATCTTGTCATCTCAAGAATTTTGTTAAGATTTTTGTCTCCCACTCTTGCCGTTTTAAAGTTATTCAGTCGAGAAGTTTCCAAAAACGCCGCTTTTAAAATGAATTTTCAGCTGCAAAACGAAAAACATTGAATAAACATTAAAAATAAATATGTGGTAGGCAAACAGACCTCAGATTTTGAATATGGTTTCAATGTGTTGATGGTTTTACAGGTTCATTTGCGTGAAAATAACGAGCGATCATTAATAATTATGAAAACAAAAACAACCGCATTTTATTTGGCACCCTGAATAAAGAGGTGGGATAGCGAAAAGGATATCCATATTACGACGAGCAATTTTTTTTCTCTCTTTTCAATACAATTAATATTACAATGCATTGCTCGTTTACATAATATTACATACATCTCCTTGCAAATATCCCTGGATCGATCATCTATTTGCCAAGGATACAGCTATATTTTCTTTGAAATTCGTAAACAATTGATGAAGTACGGTACCTCCGCTTGAGACGCCATTTCATATTTTAATTAATTTGATATGTAATTAAAAAAGCAAAGTTTCATTCACAAATTTGCTGCTTTGTTGGACTGATATGACTAAAATTTACAATATTTTTCGCATACCTAGAAAAACGCAAAAATGTCTTTTCTCTTTTTTTATCATCACATTGTTATTACAATTTTATCTAATAATAAAAAATGCTTTACGGAAACAAAATGTTAAAAAAAGGGGAAAAAATTATAAACAGAAAATAATGTAGATTAAAAAAAAAATTATTGTTCGTCCAGTAATCTTGTGCATTTTTCGTTATTTAAATTCTTAGTTTGACAGCAAATATTAGCAATTATTTGGGTGATTTACAAATACAGATAAAAATCTACATAGAACGAGAGAGATAGAGAGAGAGAGATGGTTAATGCGTCGATTTAATTAGCAGATAAAATTATTTGAAACAAATGTGACCATTAATTTTACCATATCGTATTTTAAATTTGGCATTGGGGGGAAAATATTTGTCAGGTATTATTAATATATTTTTTTTATTAATTAATTACAGCTATGAAGCAGCACTGAAATTGCACATGTAGAGAGATTCATGAATGGAATCGCCTGCGTCATAAACAGAGCCGGTTCTTGAAACGCAGCACCCGTTATTCAGGAGCACCCCTTTGTTCATCTGTGACTAGAAAATGATTAATGCAGTAATCCATCTATGATATTTCTCGATAATTATAATTATTGTGGACATAAAAAACGTAAAAAAAAAGTTGGGGGTGAAAAATTGACCAAAAAAAACATATTTTTTTTTATAAAAAAAACATTGGAAGATATAAGGCAGAGATTTACACACACATACTGTATAATTTTTTTTTTATCCCATTATTAGTTTATAATTTTTTTTTTTTTGATATAGCCTGCTGATTCAGCATCTCATCAAGTTTGCTTTTTTTTTTTTGTTATTTCTTTCCTAGAAATATAAAAAAAATCAACAAAACGAGTGTTCCGTTTTCGACTCGCACCACTTTGCGCGTGTAACTCTAGCTAGTGCTCGCGTAAAAGCGTGGAATTGAATTTGACCGAAAACATATTTTTTTTTTTTTAAAAAAAAAAAAACAAAATATTTTTCCAGTAGTTCCAAGAATTAGTTTTTTTCCCCCCACCAAGTTCCGTATATATTTATATATTCAAATTAACATATGCGCATTTCACATTGAAAAAGAGTGTCACCTTTTATTATGATGTCTGACGTTTGGTCCACCTCCCGCACTTGTTCCGGACCCAATTTTGTTTAAAACGATATTCAGAGGATCATCGGCTAATTCGATGAACCGTTCGACATCGTGAATATACTCGCCTTGATACCCGGGAACAGAACCTGATTGCAAGATCTGTTCGATCTCCGATTGCGTCCAATCGCGTGACCCGCTATAACCGGCAGCTAGATTTTGCTTCTCCAACTCCCACCTTTGAAGCACCGCGTGTTTCTTGGCATGCTTCAAAATTCTCGAGCGTTCGTGATCGTAGTTACTCCCGTACCGGATCCCTAACACCGCTCCACTAGTGTGGATCTTCACGTCGACGTACTGACTGTCACCTTTCCCCACCGTTTCCATGTCTGATTTGTGAACTGTAAAGTTCACTGAACTACCTAACCTCTGCAACTGATTTAGATCGGTAGTCACTTGCCACACATTTTCCTTGACGAAAAAGAACACATCCTTCCTTAAATGAGCGAGACGCACGTCCAGGAAGTAGGATTGGTTGAGAACGGAAGTCATCACGTCACAAGTGATGCTATTGGCTTCCGGACTCGTGCGGATTATGGCTTTCCGGTCTATACGAGAAACAACGATGCCTTTTCCTAAAGGAGCGTTTAACATGTGTAGTTGTGGCACAAAATCTTGAAGTACGGGTTCTTTCTTCACCGAAAGCATCGGAGCTGTACTTAATTGAAGAAGATTGGCTTCCTGTAAGCGGACGATACAATCGGTGCCAGACACTACTTGCAAGGATTCCTGGAATGGAAGCGATTGGCCAGGCAAAAGGAGGCAGTTGCGCCGTAGACGAGCGTTCAAATGAGGAACCATACTAGTGACATCGTAGCCTAAGTGACGTAACCAACTTTCATGATCTAAAAGGATAGCGTAACATAATTAAAATTACATTAAATTAAAAATCAGATTATATTACCTGTTAAAAACCACCCGTTCGATTTCGGATTAATTGGATCGTTTCCGTTTATTCTGAAGAGATGGAATGCTTTTGGAAACGACAACCGCGTAAACTGACTCCAATTTGGAGTCATCCAGTGACCTATGAGCGGATCATAGACTTTATCTCGCAAATGAATCATCTGAGTGACCGAGTCTAAAATTCCTCCTTGATAATCGATCGGCATATAGATGAACGGATTGGAATCGTAAACAATGTGGCCGTAAGGACTCCGAAGCATTTCCCTTACTACTTCACCGTATCCGTTAAACATAGCGATGGGAGTTCCGCTCAAGTCCGAAGCTACGTAGTATCGATGAGCACCGATGCGCACGTATACCAAGTAGCCACGGTCATCGTATAATAACCACATGAGACGCCCATCTCTAGGATTGTACACATGAGTTACCTCGTACGGAGCGTCGGGGTTCACGTAAAAGAATTGCGTAATATTTCCAAAATGATCTTTCCGAGCAACCAGGCGATCCATCGAATCGTAATAATACCACACATCGTAGCGACCTACTTGAGTGGCTCGCACCATGTGACCCTTGGCATCGTAGTAAAAATGTTCTTCGCCTCGTTGAGTGATGAAACCTCGAAGGTCGACTTTGAAAGCCATTTCGCTGTACCGAACGGCCCGGTCCATCTCGTTGTATTGAAGTGGAATGATATGTCCTTTGAAATTGAGAGAAATCATATTTCCGTTGGCATCGTAATCAAATTTCCAGGTGTCGTGAGCGTGAACCTCTTTTATCTGTCCATCCTCATCGTACGTGTAATTACGGAGGTCACTATGAGTTATTTGACCCATTTTTCGAAGTTTGGTCTGTACTTGAGATATTCGGTTTCGCTTGTCGTACACTACCTCCATGCGAAATACTTCCGTTTTGTCGATAGTCAATGTAAGTTGCACTACTCTAAAGTAAGCGTCTCGAGAACGATTAAAAATAGCGGTACCGTCGTTAAAGGAAGTTTCGTTAGCTCGTTCTTGTCGGATCTTAAAATTGGCTATTCCTTGCGGCATTCCCGTCCTGGAATCATACGAGTAATTAGTAGCGATGATGTCTTGACCCCCGACTCGACCTCGATAGCTAATTAAACGGAAATTTTCGTCATATTCGTATTGAAATTTGGCATTGCTTAGGCCGGTTCTAGTGCTAAATCGGTGCCGTTCTTCAGAAAGCAGCAAACCGTCGTAACGAAACTCGGTTCGATACTCAAAATCTCCGGTATGTTGAGCGATCTCGGACACCATACCAGAATCGTCAGCGTAACTGTACAGATGCTTGGAGTTTCCGTACACTACAGTGGATAACTGCGATTTGTTGTAACGATAAAGAATTCGACCTGCTCCGTTCGGGTGGATTTCCATTAGAAGTTGACCGTCATCGTTGTAGTGTTGGATAAATGGACTTTTAAAACCTGGCGGCTCGTAGATAAATTTAGTAAAACCCATAGACAGTTGAACCCAAAAATGATGCTGGCCTCCATTTGGAATTGTCAAATGTTTTAATCGGCCCTGGTGATCGTAATGGAGATGAAACTCCCTTTTACTCGACAGCGTGAATTTAATTGGCTACAAAAACATTTTACACAATTTTACAATTTATGAAGGTTCATTAATTAACTTAAATCTAAATTTTTATCGTTTATGTAGCTTTACTTACCAATGAATTATCTGCATACGCGTATTGAAAGGTGGAAGAATCTTCATATTTAATTTCCATCAAAAGACCTTGACGATCGTAAGTGTATTCTTCGCCCATCTTCCCCCACTGCCAACTAAAAAGTCGCCCATACCTATCATACATTATATTTACAGGTAGTCCACCAATGCTGGGAACCCACTAAAAAACCAAAGTATATTTTTTATCAAACTATTCCAACAACTTTATCTTGCTTTTATATTAATATTATACCTGAGTAGGTTTTCCGGCATTGTCATATTGCACTGCTAAAATAGAATACCGATCTCTATCGTAAATAACTTCTCTCATCATACTTTGATCGTATTCAGCTGTTAATACCACGCTACGATTTACCTATAAACATTTAAGATATAGCAATAGAATCAATTAATATTACAGAAAATATATAAAAAATATATTTGAAAAATAAAATGTACCCAAAGTTGGCGTTCAATTATTTTTTCTGGAGTTCTTACATCGCCCATTATTCCGTATTTCCATTCGAAAAGATTGCTTAACGGTCCAGAAGCTAAAATCCAACCCAATGGGGTAAAAAACATTTCTGCTTGAATCGGATGTGTATTTTCCAGTCCCACATGCACACCGGTCTTTATTTCACTGCGATAGCCCCAATTTGTAGTCATAAGTGAACTTCCGTTAGAATAAGTTTTGAGTTCCGATGATGAATATCCTACATTTGAAAATAATTAAAAAAAAAAAAAATTATTATCTTGACCTTCGATCATTTTATTAACAACTAACCTTGTTTAATACTGATGGATGGAGTGTTGGCAACGATCATCTGATATTGGTCAGCGCCGTCGTATGTGACGGTCACAGTAGCACCGTCAGTTGAAGTTCCAGAATTCATGTTAATAGCTCTTCCAGTTGGTGTGACAGCTTCTATTAATCTTCCGTTATCATCGTAATGATAAGCATAGGCGTTTCCCACAGAATCGGTACGTCCACTTAATAAACCAGAACTACCGTGATATTCCAGACTAATTTCAAAATTAGAAAACGTCACAATTCCTTCCATCAAACCAATTTTTGACATTTTAATTCGATATTTTTGCCCTTGAGCATTTTCGAAAGTGTTGATCTTCCCGCTGTAATCGCGAAGGAAAGATATTTTATTACCAGAAGCGTCGGTTACCGTGTTCAGTTTCCCGAAACTAGTGTTAGGGCTGTAGAGAAAAGAATACACAGTTCTACCAGTCATTATATTGCGCGTGATGATGTGTTGACCGTGACGATTAAACACGTAAATATCTTGAGTATCTGGATAAGAGATTTCATAATCGCCTAATTGATTGGGTTTAGGGAGAAAATGAGACATGGCTAAAATCCTTAAGCTGCCGTGGTCCGCTACATAAACGACGCCATCAGGAGTTACAGTTATAGCGGAAACTGCAAAAAGTTGAGTATTTATGGCTAATGTTCTTTTGGATGGGGCGCAGGTGCAATTTCCTTCTACGCAATCGCAATTAGGAGCGCTTCCGGCAAATCGTTTAACGTGTCCATCGGGCGTTAACATATGAACGTAGTTGACTTTCTTCGCGGTGACTTCGGCAAACAACAAGTTGCCCAAAGGTGTAAATGCCAAACCAAAAATGGTACCGAACATACTCTCACGAACAAGTTTCGAGTCGGAATTTTTAATCTCCGAGGAAGTCAACGGTGTTTGACAATGATGTGGATGACCAACTACCACTAAAACTTGCTGATCATTGGTAAGCTTTAAAATAAGATTGTCGTCGACAAAATACAAAGCACCGTCCAACGGGCATAAAGTTATCTCTGTCGGCCAAAGTAATTGAACCTTCAGAAAAGGAGCAAAAATACAAATAGCTTTGAATTAATTGAGAGATTAAAATTTAATATAATATTTAAACGAACCTCTTTTGCTGAAATTGCGGTAGTGCAGGGTAATGGTTTCCTGTGTTTTCGATGATGATGGTAATTTCCAATGATCGTTCGTATAATACCGTCTTTATTCACCATTCTAATGTTTGTACCGTCGGCAAAATAAAGAATTCCATCGGAAGAAACTGCCATTCCTATTGTTTAGAAATAAACAAACAAATATAAAAATCAAATGGGGAAAAAATGATTTGCAACGATTGTTTTATTAAACAAAAGTAGTAGAAATAAAAATATTCTGCTTTTATGACGTGCATAAAATGTAATTCAAGATGCACTCAACCAAGTGCAAAATTAATGGAAGCTTTAAACAACTCGTAATTAGCAGCTAGTTGAGCCACATATATATATATATTTTTTTTTTCGAAAACCGGATTTAATAAGCGTTTTAATGTGAGCATCATTACTTTTAAGGGGAAAATTATAATCACAAGGCGAATGCAGCACGATGAAAAGAGAGAACGAAAACTCAAGAATTCTCTTCAAGTTTCACGTTTTTGCAGAAGAATATTAAAATGTCGTAAAATTATACTCGTTTTTCTCAACGAGCTTCATTAAAGAAAATGTGTGTGAGTGCTTTCAGTACTGTTGCCGTAATACGGCTAGAAAATCGAGTTTACGTGCGCAGGCGGACTAATTTTCACTCCTTCGGCCTTGGTTCATAAAGACGTATATAAATAGGGTCATTTGGTTATAATATACGGCGGCAATACAAAACATGGAAGTGGCTCGTAAACGCCGATTGGCTCACACAAAGACGGTGTTGAGATAGGTCTAAGTCGGCGGAGAAAAGCGAGATAATTAACCGAGGGCCTCATTTCAAGTCTACTTCACACCGCAATGGCTGCCTTAAAAGCTTATATTGGTTTACCATATCTATTCTAACCAAAATTATACAATGTAGCTATCGTATAATGCATAGAAATGGTATATATTTATTATTATTAAAACCTATCTCTGCAATTTCTCATACCGTATCGCATTGTAACATTTTTTCAACGCTTAGGTTACTTGTAAACAGTAGCCTATTTCTTTGGTTCGCTTGTTTTTAAATAACTTTCAATTAAAAATTTAAAGTTTATCCAACAAAAATATGATTCCAAGTCAATAAATATGAATCAAAATATTAAATAGCAGCGAAAGCTATTTTTATTGCCCAAATTTTGCTTTTGTTTTCAATTAATCTTTGGAAATAAATGTTCGCATCCGTCCAACATAAAATGTTAATAATTTTAAAATATAATAAAATGCTTTTACTTATTTGTGATTAAATAAAAAGTATTTTTTAAAAACTACTATTAATATGTTTTCTTTACCTTTAGGATATGCCAGACGAGCATCTTTCGCTAATCCACCGTCTCCACAAGAGTGGTGATCTCCAACCACGCATCGTTCCCCATTTCCAACAACCACTTCCACATCAGCAACTGATACCTCTTCCCCGTTATCATCCCTCGTCACAAGTTTCAAAATTTGACCTTTTTCCGGACTCGACATGTACAGACTGCCATCAACTGGATGAACCACCAGATGATAATGATATGACATTTGAGCAGGACTATTGTTTAAATTAATAATTATCAACCACATACAATTGCTATAACTAAACCTTTAAAAAATAGTTAACCTCATTTTAAAAAGTGTTTGAACATTTCCACTAGGAGTAATTCTACGAATGAGATTAAAGTCCCCAACGTAAACGCTGCCATCTGGACCATTAGCTAAAGCCACTGGTGCCAGCAACTTTCCATCTTGAGCAGGCCCGTTACAGTCCTCACAAACCAGAGGTCTTTGCTCTCCGTTGCCCATAACCACTTGAACAACACTCGGTTCTTTAGCAAAATAAATGGTGGTTCCATCTCCTTTTTGAAGAATTCCTAAAGATTAAAAATACCAGTTATTGATAACTTTCAGTATTTTCGAAGTAAAGTTTTAAATAGACAAACCGTCTTGAAAATTGTAGCGATTATGAATGTTTAAATTCCATCCTCCAATTTCAGAAATGTCCATATCGTAGCCTTGAAGAGTAGCCGTATGACTGCTCCAAATTATGTGAGTGCATGTGTAATATTGATACCCAACAGAAACTATATAAATTACAAAATAAGTTAATAAATTTGCTTTTTCTCATATTAAAAATAAAGTGCTATTGTAAAACCTTTGGCGATTGCTAATCCATAAACTTTCTGCTTATAAACATTTCTTTTATTCCAAGAAAACGTATAAGTGACGTTAGGATCAGCCTCAAATCGTTTTCGAAAATCAACTCCTTCAACAAAAACTTTTAAGTGAACTATTGAGAGTGTCGGAGGCACTTTTGCAGGCGTTAACTGAATGTAAATGGTCCCGTGGTAACCAGGTGAACTACTACTCTGATAAACCAGATGAAGATCTGAGTTAGGAATGTTAACTGTTTCTTGGACAACCTAAACACACATTTTATTTTAAAAAAATATTAAGTTTTAAGTTAATTTATAAAACCTGTGTTTCTCCATAAATAACCCTCCGATCCGGGCAACCTCCTTGCATTCCCGGTCTCCAATTTTGGTGAATAATCGGTCTTAGAGTAGAATGATCATGATCCAAACATTCGTTATTATGAATAGCGTTTGGATTTATAGCCTTAACGGGTACTTCATCGTCAGCCGTGCCCATTACTACTACGTTATCCATGACAACAATTTGATTCCACGGAACCATGACTGTTTCTTTAATAGGAGTATATACAGGCTTATGAAACGTCAAGGTGACCGAACCGCCACCGTTCACCATGAGATCAAACCTTTATCAAAGAAAAATGTAAATAACTGTAATGGCCTTTCAATTTATGTCTTCGTTGAATAACCAACCATCCTTGGTCTCGAGATAAGGTAAAACCCAAGTCATCTTCTTTTTCCACACCCACACGAACGCCGAGCAGACCCTGACCGAGGATATTCACCACTCGACCGCGTATAACAGATACTCGACTGTAAACAGGAAGTACATGTACCACTAAGTCAATCACTGCCCCTTTTTCAAAAGGGCCTAATGCATACATTATAACCTCAACCTAATCTCTTTTTTTATTATTTTTTTGCTTAAAACTTTCATCGTACGCGCCCAATTTAATAACGAAAAATAATGAAATAAAAATTATAATTTGAAAAAAATTAAATAATTATCCCATAATTTTTTCTTTTAAAAAAAACTTATTTGATCAGAAATTATTAAAATTTAAACAAAAACTGAATTAAAAAAAAAGAACTGAAGTAAATTATGAATAATCATTAATTTTGGCCTCTGTCACAGCACACAGGCACATTGCAAGATCAAAATAAAAAACTGATATTTACACAAATATATAGACTTATTAAAAAAAAATAATAAAAAGATTCAACATTTGAAACCATAAGAATAATTGAAAATAACTAGTTACATTTTTTTTTTCAACAGAAAATGAAATTAAAACAAAAAAATAATAAATATAGAATAAATAATCACATATATTTTAGACGGACATATATGAAAGACACGAATATTGGGGAAACAAATATGGGTTTCAAAATATAAATTGACAGTGGAGAGAAAAAAGGTTTTTAAAACATAATTTAAAAATAAAAAAAAAAAAAAAAAAAAAAAAAAGAAAAAATTAAGTGAGGATTTTACAAGAATTACAAAGACGTGCTCACAAGGAAAAATGGAGGGTTAATAAAAATATTGTAGTCTTATTTTAAATTTAAAAAAATAAGAACAAAAATTACGAAACAAGATTTGACGAGATAAACAAAAATTGGTGTGGTTGGGAGGGAAGGATAAAGATTAAAATTGACATTTTTTGTTTGAAAATTAACTATACTCACCCTTGAATGAAGGAACTCCAGAATTTGCTATTGAAAGAAAAAAAAGTGGGAAACAAAAGCAAGAGCAGGGTAGAATCAACAAATTCACACAAAGCAGAAAACACAAATGAGTTCACCACAAAAGACAAAAAAAAAACAATTTCCCCCTTTAAATGAAGATTTATCAGGATCCCTTTCCAATTTCTTACACTGAAATTTAATAGCATTTTATATAATAAAAAAAAAATAATAAGAGGGAGAAAACTAAGCCACCCACTAAACAGGAAACAGTTCCAGATTAATAATTACACCGGATTTTCAAATTATTGTCTAGTAAATAAATATTGAAAATAATATTAATCTTATATTGTTTTCTCTCTTTTAAATGCTTTAAGTATGTACAAAAAATTATATATTTTTTTTTTACATTTAAACTCTCTGAATAATTATTGTGAGTCCCTCACCCACTATTTATCTACTACAGTAATTAATTAAATTTCCTGAATAAAAAACAAATTTCTTCTACAAAACAACTAGAATGAAAGATATAAGGGTGAACACAATCACGATAAAACATTAAATGGGCTATGAACGGAGCACGGACATAATTAAGGCCGTTGAAATTATATGATATAAAACTGATTAATTAAAAAATAAACATTGATTTTTTTTTTTTTTGCTTCTGAAATGGAAATTATTATTTTTCTTTTTTTTTTTTTTTTGGTTTGGTCCCTCCCTACTTCAAATATATACTCCCCCCTTCTAAATCTTGGCCATTTTCACAAGTTCAATATAATTTATCAAAAAATATAAAAAAAAAATTTTAATATAATAATTTTAAATTGCGAACTTACTTCTCGCTGAATTCATCTTTATGAACGTAACTTTGAACACTAGCTTCTTCAATTAAAAATTTCATCCGGTGGTAAAATGATGCAGTGACGGCTGGTGGTTGTTTCCGATAAAGAACATCTACAGGATCAGCGTTGGTCCCGCATTGTGCAGCACCTATACACCCATGGCTGAAACAACATTCGCTATCAGAGCAATCAGTGACACCATCTAAAACAGAACCAGAAACTGTAAATATTTTACCGCTCGCCGATTTTTTTTTTTTTTTGTGTGGGGAACTGCACTGATGGAGATTGAATTATCGATCTGGCTCATCTTGCTACCGTACCCAAAACACATTACGATACTCACCATGATCGTTATCTATGCCGTCGTTGCAAATTTTTTCTAGTTGAACTCCGCAGTCTAATCCATCCCATCCTTCGTGACACTGGCACTGATACTCATTTTCGATGGTCGTACAATCGCCATGGTGATTGCAATCTCTCGGACATCCTTCTATTTACGTCACGTATAATTACATAATTAATAATAACTAAAAAAATAACTGCATTTGCATTAAAAAAATAAACCGCACGTTAATATGGAATTATAAACACTTCAGATGTGCACAAATACAACTTTTATTTATTTATTTATATTGTGCATCTTTTGAGAGGAAAACATTTGAAACTGTCAACTACTGTACTCGTAGTAAATTCGTATTAAACCAAAAAAAAAAATCTAAAACCAAAACCAAAATATTGACTATTTTATACTCAAGTATTTAAATGTGCGAAACCACGAATAAAAATATCAACTGACTTGATTGCTTAATATTGACAGACACACTCAAAACCATAAATGAAATTCAAAAACTATTGCAAAAACCAATAAATCCTTTCCAGAAAAACGATAAATTTTTTTGAATAACTTAAAACTAAGCATTTTTTTTTTTTTTTTGAAATATTTTTATTTGTCCTCTATAAAGATATCACCGTCATTTCGGTATCTACTTAGAAGATACAGTTGTTGTCTATTTTTATTTGTATTTATATAGATAATATAAATAGCGGCGGACCTTTAGCTGCTGCCATTCACATTAACCTTACACTGTAATATTGCACCACCATTATTTTCTTTTCCTTTCCTTTCCCACCCCTACCCTGCTTTCCCCTATTCTATTTTCGCTTAATTTTCTTTTTCTCGCAACAGCGCGTAAAGATGGTGCTAGAAAAGTCAAAACCTATTTGCACCGACAAGCAAAACAGGAAGTAAAAGATGAGAAAGTGGCGAGATGGAGATGAGAAGGAGGAGTCTAAAAGAGGAGGGTTAAATGGTGAGGTGGAGAGGGAGGAGAAGTCGAAGTAAGGAAGAAGAAGAAGAAAAAAAAAATACTTCCCCATCATAATGACGTATAGAAGCGTATCAAGTTTTGAGACAAGCAAAAGATCAATAAAATAACAAGGTCTTTAGAAATCTAACATTGCAGTACTGTATGGGTACAGCACGTGCGAATTGGCGTCGAAGAAATGAAAAGGGCGTTTTATATAATCAACATCTGCTATAAACACGCACTGAATTTCGTTACACGCGCATCCTTCAAATTAGCTTGTCACTATCAACGCGAAAATTATTTCTATTCTATAAATATTTAGTCAACAGATTTCAGCTTTTTCAATGCTTATCCAACTATAATTTTCCCTCGCACGCTTCATTTAATACATGTTTTCCTTCTACTTGGTCAAACTTGCCGCCGAAAAAACATACGCCTTGTTAGCTAATTAATCAGCGAATTATTAAACGCGAAAGACGAGGAAAAATTTTGGAAATTTTATATAGGATAAAAAATATAATTTAGAATTTACCTAAAGTGCAATGCCGTCCGTTCCATCCCTGCATACACACGCACGTGCCATTGTTGCATTGTCCGTGTTCGGCACATCGAGCGTCGCACAACTTCAAATCGCATTTGAGACTTGTCCATCCCTCCAAACATTGACATTGTTCGCCTATACATTTGCCGTAAGCACCACAGTCGGCGCTGCAAACAGCTGGAAAATTGAAAAATAAAAATAAATATTATTTTAGAAACAACTTTTTATTTGTTTATTTATAAGAGAAAATATTGACTGGCAAAGAATGAAAATCAAAATTGTTTACAATGTGACGCATCGAATCTGAATTTCAATAATATTTTATGTCATTCGCTGAATAAAACAAACATTCCGCGAAATTCTAACCAAGAATTATTCTCGTAAAAAAAAATCAATAAACGATGTCTTCTTATTATTAATCAATAATCTAGATTAAATCATTTCCCAAAACTCTAAAATGTTTTATTACAATAATTATAGATGTCAAGAGTCCCAAAACTGAAAATGAGACATCGGAAATTCTAATCTATTATTATTATTATTTTTTTTTTTAAAAAAAAATCTAGATTTATTATATATTTCTTTGAAATCATTTTGTAAGATGGAGAATGGAACGAAGAAAGACATAAAATTCAAAAATTCAGCTAAAATTATAAAATATCTACTTTTAAGTAACAATATCAAAGAAAAAAAGATGTAGGCCTACTAGTTATAATCAAGAAAGTTAAAGCTCAATTTTTTTTAAAAAAAAAAAAAAAAAGCTTCTTATTTTCTCTTTCGGCTTTTATACTTTTAGTACTAAAAATGTATTCCAAAAAAAAAAAAAAAACTTCAAATAAACAGCTTTACAATAAAAATAGGTATCCGCCCAAAGATGGTTTTGTTCGAGTGCTACTACGAGAATTTCTGTTTACATTAATAACAATACTTCTATTTATTATTTTTAAAAATAAATATTTGATACTATTCAACTAATAACGTATAAACCGGCAACAATAAGCTGGACAAAATATTGCAAGCCGTACAAATAGTTTGAGCATTTGTAAAAATTTGTTATCAATTTCAACTTTTCAACAAAACAAATCAATAGACTAAGTAAAAAAAAATAGTTCAATTACATTTTAAAGATCATAAAAATGGTTAACTTTTTATACTGAGCCGTAAACATCAAAGATATCCCCTAAACAGTAAATTTATTCGCTGATAAAATCATCGCTTTAAATCATTTAGCAATTATTCTTTTTTTCCCTTTACTTTTCTTTTTAATTTCGATTAATAAAATTAAGCGGTGAAGACGTATATTTAACCGCAGCCAAGGTGAACTTCGTAACCAAACTGAGCAGTAGTGAATATATTCCCTAATTAAACACCACACTCATTGAGGTTGATTAAGAAATGAGTACCACCCATTCATTCCCTCCCACTCCCATGCATAATATAGAGCGCCAACCCAGCAAAAGTCTTCAATTTCAACTCTCTCATCTACACTATCATCATCATCGTTGTCGTCGCATTCACTTCCCAAATCATTTCACGTATTTGACTCAAACGGATCAAGCTTATTCGAGTGGAAATTAAAGACTTAGAAATTCTCTCTCAACTCTTTTCTATTCCCTTTTATCTCGTTTTCTTAAGAAGCTCGCAGGCATCTTTCCTTCTTCACTTAGCAAATCAATATACATAAGAAGATTTGCAAGAAAGAGAGAGAGGGATGAGGTGCGTGTTTGTATCTGTAGCAGGGGAAGGAAACGGTTGCATATTATAAAAATCGGCATCACCAACTGATAAGGAAAAGTCTTTTTCTCGTTTCACTTTTCTTCCATCCATCCATCCCATCGCATCTCACCCCCTCATCCCAACGCGTTGCGTCGGGTGTAAAAAAAAAAAAGTGCATGTGATGTCGCTGGTGCATGCACGGTACGCATGTCAAATGAAAATTGGATTTTTACAATTCGTGTATGAACACATGCCACATAGATATAGAAGTTAAATATGAAAGTAATATGAGTGCGTGTGCCCGTTTAAACAATTTTTATATAGGTAATGCGCGGATGTGTTGCCGCCGCTTGTGCGCATGACTGAGATGATATCATTAAATATCCAATTTAGAAGATTTTTAAAGTTGCGTGAAAAATAAGCGAAGGCGGGAGAGAAAGAGAAAGATGGCGAGAGAGAGCGGGTTATAAATGAAAAGATGGGAGAGGAATGAAGAAGACAAACACTGAGAGAGAGAGAGAGACGAAATGTGAAACGGAAACTGGCAAAATCAAGCCTTCTGGTTAGAGGAAGTGGCGCTGAGACGACTTCCTTGACATTTAATTGAACGTAAGTCGTATAACATTTACGAGTTAGCAAACTTGATAATTACGTGCACGTAAACACGTATATTGTAGGAGAGTGAAGCCGTCGATTTAGAAACTGCTTTTCGATCAAAGTTTTATCGCATTTTAATGCCGGAACTCAACTGCAGTAGCCTACTCACAAATTTAGAATTGTTAAAAGTTTGCGTCACATAGCGTGCGCATCGGCAAATTGCCGTAACCCAATAAATTGGTTCTTCTAGTTTTAAATCGCGTAAATGTTTTTTATATATTGTTTAATTTTTAATTTATATTCATAAAATTAAATATTCCCTAAGGGCTCTTTTAAATTTGCTCCCAATAACAAGATTTCATGTCAGTTTGACTAATAGAAATCTTTAATTACTTTCTTTCTTTTCTTTAAATAATAAACACAAAAATGCATCGTTTTCAAATATTTAATTTGCTTCAAACATAATTTATTCAAATGAAATGTTTAAAAACGTTGTGAAACTAAGAAATTTAATTGCTGTTTCATAAAAGATGATTAGTTTATATTTAATAAGTATCAATAACATTAAAACGTTATAATACCGCATTGGTTTAAATTTAAATATTAAATACCATAACATTAAGAATAAACCAAATAATACGGTATATATTTTTTTTATGAACGCTAAAACTAACTCGTTTTTAACAATTAATCAGAATTAAAAATTTAAACAAACAAAAACATTAAATTAAAAATATATATTATATTAAATTTATTATTTAACAGTCTTCAGGGATTGTCATTTAAGTAATTAAAAATAATACTCCGAAATAATATTCAAAAAAGAAAAAAATGCCTAAAAAATGCGCTTTGCACGTGCGCGTGCCCTTAATAAACAAAAAAAAAAATTGTATAAAAACGTTAAAAAGTTGCGCTAAAACAAGAGAGTTATGGTCCCACCATTTTACAATGTTGATGATGCTTTTGATGTCACCTCCGGTGACAACTTAATTACGTGTAGAATGAAAATAAGATTTTTAGCTGGTGTGACAATCAATACCAGCTGCTCCGCTCCGCCTTACAAGCCGAATAATAGCTTTTTAGAAAAATAAATAAAAAAACCAAAATAAAATTCAACTACTTATCTCTCTCTCTCTTCTTTTCTTTCTATCTACTTTTAACTTGAAGAAAGATAACGTCTTATAAAAATAATCTCGTTATTAAGATAAAATTGTGCGTCAAACGTCACTTTCGCCAGCTGTCGTTTCTCGTTAACAACTCGACACTCGGCTTAAGACATTTCAGGATTAAAATACGAAAAAGCGATAAAAAAAAAAATGAAAATGTAAAAAAAAAAAATGTGAAGGAAAAAAAATATCCTCGAGTCGTTTTTTTTAAATAAATAAATAAAAAAAAATTAATAAAAAAAAATTTTTGATTACCTTCTTGACAATCTGGTCCTGTCCAATACTTTTCGCACACGCACTGTCCCGCGTCCAAATCAAAAGTTCCGTGACCTGAGCAGTTTGGAAGACATAGAACCAGGCGATCATCAACGTGACTGCAGTTATTTCCGCTCCATCCAGGCCGACACACGCATTTATTCCCTACGCAAACTCCGTGATCGGCGCAATTTGGATCCAGACAGTCAACTGGTATCAATTCAAACATAATCAATCACTCACGTGTCTATTTCCATGGAATGCATTATTAACGCACCTTCCTCGCAGTGTCTTCCTTTGAAGCCGGGATGACACATACAAACCCCGGATCGACATTCTCCACGGCTGTTGCAGTCAGCCACCTCGCAATCTAATTCCGGAATGTTGCATTCGGCGCCTTTCCAACCTCGCTCACAGTGACACACGCCACCCGAGTAGCTTCCGTGAGAGCTGCACAGCACCGGACATAAACCTAGACAAAATGGTTATTAGATTAACATTTTTGATGCTGTTTTCCAAATCGGAAACGAAGAGACTTAACTGTGTTCGCAAGCGTTTCCTATATAACCCTGATAACACTCGCATTTTCCTAAAGTACAGGAACCGCGACTGTGGCAATTGTGAGGACACCGCGTCAAAATATCACCTTGACACGCAAATAAACAGATTAAAAGTAAAACTAAAATAATATATATAGCATTTGAAGAATCATACTTGCGATTTCCGCTACAAACTGAACGTTGTGCTGTTCTCCGTTATCATTATACAACGATATGAACCACCAACCGGGATCCAAATGATGAAGAAATGACATTTCCGTTGTTGACTAAATAAAAAAAAAATTTGATTAAAAAAACAAACAAACACCAGTTTCGTTAAAAACAGAATGTAATCTCCTAAATTTAAATAGCTTTCAATTTCAGTTTCATAAATAAGTTTTTATTTCAAGTTCCAATGAAAATTAATCAATTTGGTATAATGCTTCATTAAACATTAGACAATTTTTTTAAAGCATTTCCAAAAAGCTTTTAAGTATTAATACATGCAGTAAATGTGAGCTACTATTGCATTAATTAATAACATTTCAGCGATAATTAAATTAACTGCTAATGATTTTCACGCCTAAATTGATAGCAAACTTCTTAAAAAATTCGTCACGTAAAATGTTAACATATTCGACATCAAATTAGAAAAAGTAAATTCAATTTAAAAACCAATTTTAAAATCATGAAAAATTTAAATCATTACATATAACATTTCAGTCCCCAAACACTAATTTGAAAAAACGATGAGCAAGTTTAGTTTCAAAAACTTACCCCAATAGACCTTTTGGAATGTTTTCCTCCTTTCCTCACTATTTCCGTAAAATCGTACTGCGTAATGGTAGGTGGCACGTGTCTCCTCGCATAAATAGCCCAATCTCCCGATGTAGGCAAGCTCAAATTAAACCTGGCAAACGAGGCTTGCGTCTGCTTCAGTTGGATATTCCAAAAGCCGTAAGGTTGAATTTGTTGAGTCAATCGGTGTCCGAAGTGGATTTCGATCACCGGCCATAACTCGTGATTATTGGGTGCAACTCGGGTAGGATAAAGAGTAGGAACTAGAATGTAGCAATAGAGAAAAACACGGTAAAACACAATTAAATGTTGGTATCGAATTTCTAGTAAATAATGTAGGTTAAGAACCTCTGATTGTAGGTGGCGGTGAAGTCGTTTCTTCCAAATTAGTAGCGTCCAACCGAGCTTCTTCCACCAAGATGCATCCGCCATTGCTCTCCAAATGTAACGTCAATGTGCTAACAGCTGGAGAAGAAAGAAATTCATATACGCACACACCGTGATTAATTATTTGTTAATTAGCACTTTTTTTTTCTTTCTACTTCAAATCAAACTACAACGTGATCCATGCGAAATGAAGTAGCACACCTAACTCAGCGACGATAGTCTATTAAACAGTCATTTGATATCAGCTGCGCTACAAGTGCATTAAAATGATAGGGTGGGAGGTGGGTTTATCATCTCAAAGCCTGATTTAAGACTATCGCTACGTATGAATTGAGCGGAAAGACTATCGGGACGTATGAATTGGGTATCAAAATGCAAATTGAAGCGATTATCACACAACGCAAGTCGTTAACTAATGATCGAATTAAAACAACCGAGGAGATGAAAATTATAAGGAGATTGGCTGAGAGGAGAGGTAAGTAGGGTTAATTGAGGTGGGCGGGATTAAGTTAGTTGGGGAAAATTAAAGAAAACGAATTGAAGAAAATGAGATAAAACAAGCCGCTTGAAGAAGATTACAAGTGCATTGCTCGAATTTGGCAGATTTTAATTAACACTACATTTTAGTTTGTTATATAAGGTGCGGTATGCTAATAAAAACAAATTCGTGTAGTTTTTTTTTTTTTTGTTTGCACCAATTTATCGTTCTAGAACGCAATGGTTCTACACCGCAGTACCAACAAAAACCCTTCGCAAAAATCGATTTTAGATGTTCTTATTCTTTGATGTACTGTACACTATAATGCAAATTTTATCAAATAAAAAATATTTTGTTTAGCAGGTCAAACGTAAAAAGATTAATTTCTAAAAAATGATATCTTTACACACTAAACCGAAAAATTATGATTTTAATTTTAAATTTAATTCAAAACAAATAATAAATTTAGTTTTTTAATATTATTTTAGCAATGTAGCTCGTTCGTGATTTATTAAGTAGAGTACCACCAGCATAAATAATTATAAATTTGTCTAAAATTTAATAAAATGTATTTAAATGCAATAGTTTTAATTTTCGTATAATTCTGTAGCAGTTTAGAGTAATTTTTAATAAAGTACAAGTCTCGCTAATTCGAGCAATAAAGTGAGTGTGCCGGTATATAAAATAAGAAAAAGTGCAGTAGCGTATCCAGAATAAAAATTTAAAAAAAAGTGCAATAGTGCATGCAGAATAAGAGAAAGTGCAGATGCGCATGCGTGCTAGAGAAACCAAATAGCCCTTACCTCCAAAATAAGCCAGAGCGGAAGTTAGTAAGACAGTGACGAAAATAAGAAAGATGGCTAAACACTTCCAGGTACACCTGTGAGCGCAGGTCTTCCTGAATTGAAAGTGCGTGGCCGAGAAAGGTGAACTAGTTGAGGTGGTGACCTGAGGGAGAACTTGCGGCACCGTACAATGCATGGTTGGGTGTACTTGATGAGTATTATTGTTATTGAGAGCGGAAGAAGAATGAAGAAGTGGGTGATGATGATTGGTCGCACCCGTCACCGTATTATTTCGGACGGGATGAACAGGCATAATGGCCGGCAGCAAACTTGGATGGACTTGTTGGGTGTTATTGGAGGAAGTCACCTGTGACGTCAGGCGACCGGCGTTGCTGAACAAAGAAAGAAGGAAAGAAAAAAAAAACATCCCTGAATTATCACTAACAGTATTTGTGCCAATCGATTGCGATGCCTCATGAACGTCATAATTCCGGTGCATGCACAGACCGTTGCTTGACGTTACGCACGGAATTTAATACCTACTAGTTATCGCCATATAATTTTCTATCTATGGTTTAAAGCTGTATTCCGTTTTATAACTAAAATTGATAACAAAATAATTTAGATACAGTATTAACAAAACGGTAAACATTTTGCTGCTTATATTTCGCAAATGCATTTAAATAGCCTAAATTAAACTCTGTCAAAAAAAAAAAATTATTAATTGCTAACTGTAGCATTCATCCCAAGTGCGTAAATGACCAAGCACTTACATTTATCAAGTTGAGGCGTTACAAATATTTAATTAAGCCCTAGAGTTACTTTGTGATATTACGATGGAAATCTAACCCAAAAAAAAAATGACTCCACATCGACCATCCTAATTAAAAGGTACTAACACAAAACGTCAATGATACGCATAATTTATGCATTTAATAAAAATAAAACTTGTAAATTGTTCAACCTCATTCATTTGCATAAAAATAGCTTTCGTGTTTGCGAGTTAAAGATTAAATTTTCGCAGTCAACTAATCAGAAAACTTGGATTACGTCGAGTTGTAGATTTAGCCTAAATAATTATGAGTCTAAAATTATACTGTATAAAAGCAATAATAATTAAACCAAACTCTTTATCAAACCAACTACAGTATTTTTAAATAATCTAATAATTAATTCTTTATACCGTATTAATTTTTTTTTTATATAAAAAATAAGCGTAATACGTGTAATACGTTCTGTATACAAAAAAAAACATACAGTTTTGGTAGTGCAAATAAGGAAAGAGAGTATTTGAAAAGTAAACAAGACAGTTGGATGTATTGGAGGTGAGCGAGTTTGCCAAACATCGATTACTTTGGAAGGCACAAAAGAGCTTTAGTAAAGTGCAAAAAAAAAAAAAAAAAATCTAACATGTAGTTTTTGATGTACGTGTACCGGAAGTAAAATAAATCCTTAATTTGATGAAAACATGAGTGGTGGAAAAGTTCGCCTGACGCAAATACCAGTTGCACTCCAACGCAAAGCAAAGTCGCCGCCCGCAAAGTCGCCCGCTTGTGTTCGCGAAAATCGCCTTAAAATCTGATTCGCCACGTAAAAACGTTTCACCTATTGAAGGAAAAAAAATAAACTCATTCATTCTATTTCATATACTGTAAACATCTTTAAAAGTAAAAAAAAAAAAAAAAAAAAAAAGATCTACCGCCGCCCGCCCACTTTCTACATCTAATTTCATCGCAACGAATTTCAACTTGACTTAGTACCGCTCCTGCGCACTAGTTTGTTTGTTGCTAAGTAAAATAAAGTGTTTTCCGTTACTCAAATGCGCTACATGTATAAGAGAGTAAAACCCTCTTAGTTCCAAGAAAAACATCTTTCCCTCGCAGCTTCTACCCGTGAATAGGCGCTTTTTTCTCGCTGGGTACGCGAATTCGTGTGCTCCGCGAAACACTAAAGCGTTCAACGAGTGTTTTATATTGAAATTGTGTCCATAAATTTCCCATACGTCCTCCTTAATTGAATTTTTTCTAGCTTTATTTCCTCCACTTCCTTTTTTTTTCTCCATCTAGGTACTGGTAGATGAAGAGTAGAAGGAACAGAGGGTCTTGTAAAAGTTAAAAAGATAGATAAAGTGCCTGAATTAAAATCTCTTAAGTTGTTAAGAGATGGCGGGTCAGATAACTTTTTATTTCCCTATTAAAGAAATATAAAAAGCTAAAAAAAATTCAAAATAACAAAAACAAAGCTCTTAAAACTCATTTTTTAAAAAAAAAAAAAAAAAAAAGATGAACCAACGTAAGTTAATTTTACTAAAAATTATATTACACCATTATTTTGTTTTTTGTGCGTATTTACTGAATTCAATTTCAACTTTTTTTTTAAATTTTGAATGATTTAAAAAAAAAAATCGAAAATACAGCAGTTTTGTAATCATTTTATAGTGAAGGGGTTCTTTGACTGTTCGGATTACATAGGGATTCGGATAATCGCGACTGCGGTGTAATATAATTCGTAAAATATTCTTATAGTGTTTGCGCTTCTTTTTCAAATGATCAACTAAGTTAGCAAGAGTGTTGTAAAAGCTAATCTGCTTAAATGAATTTTATCGAATTTATATAAAGCTCTTAATCAGATTTTTACTTTTTCTTTTTTACATTGTACTAGTATTCTAAAAAAAACAAAAAAAAACTTTTTTTTAAAAACAAATTTGGCAAATTTCCCACTAAAAAAGTAGTCGTGTTGTGCATCAGACTGTGAGTAATAGATTTGGCCACATGTAATAAAGTGCGAAAAATCGAATATTTAAATTTGGGCATTTTTCAATATGCGAGCGGGCACATTGTGCAGTCTCGTACGGAGTCGAAGATGTAATGTTCGGGTGTTTATGTGTTTGTCGTTGGCAAGAACGTGAGAGAAAGAGGAAATCCATTTGCTCAAATAAGTCGTCACGCATAGACATTTTGAATGCTATCGTAATGGCAGCACCAGCGACTATTATCAAACACCATTTAGGTTATTGCTCTCCTCCCCCCGCCTAAATTCTCTCTCTCTCTCTCTTTCATTCGCTTTTTCCATTTCAACTTATATAAAGTTAACATAGAAGACGTCGAAGGAAAACACAAGCATGTGTATACCTAGGGGGTAAAATGTTAAAAACTAGGAGAAATCGGGGAAAATATAAACAGAGGTGAAAGAGAACCGGCAAATTTAATCGAATATGATTGCACAAAAATATCGAACTGTTAGAAATAACAATGTAAACAAAATGAACTTTACTTTAGGCTCGAAGTACATTTTTCTTCCCTTTCATCTACAATATTTCTCTCTTTCTCTCTCTCTCTTCATCGTTCTGACTACAGAATGTCTTCCGCTGCTTTTTGCAAAACAAACGCAAGCGCTATTTTTCTAAACCTTATCAACTTTTTTTTACTTTCTCCATATTTTTGATGGATTCATATTTTTCTTTTACTTCTAAAATTGTATAAAAACTGCCATTGGCAAAAAAAAAAACCTTGTTAATAAAAATAAGGAATAAATCTTAATCAAATAAACGTAAAAATATCGTATTTGAATCCATCAAACTAAGTTTTTTATCAAACAAGAATTTTGTATAGAAGAAAAAAAAATGAAACGAAAAAACGAAAAAATAAGAAAAAGATGCAAGAAGAAAAGTAAGAAACAACAGATGTTTTCGACACAATTTATTTTCCCATTTCACCTTCATTACTTCGATTCCAAACTTAAGAGAATCGTTATTTCTTTTCTTCTCATATTAAATTCTCTGCTTACTCCTCTCCATCTTACACTCTTTTTTTCTTTTTTCGAAACGCTTTTCTCGGACATTTATTCTTTTACTTTCAAACTACTTACAGTATTTTGAGACAGCAAATTCAATAAAATTCCCGTTGTTTATGTTTTCGTTTTTCAATATCCTTTATCAAAAATCTAAATTATGCAACTAATAAAAAACCTTGGAAATCAAAAGACAGACTCGCAATGAATAATACAGTTCCGACTAACTTGTTTTGAAGTTTTTGGATGTTAAAATAAATCACAAAAATACACATTAAAAAAAAAAAAACAGTACCGGTAACAATATTTTTTTTTTTGTTTTAATATCGAAAACTCCATTTATATAATTAAATTAAGTGTTCTGTTGTTTTATACCGAATATGTCAATTGTGTATACGCCAATATCTCAGGCTATAAAGAAACTGATCGAAACCGGAATAAAGCAGGTATTCCTGGCACTTCATATTTTATATACCGGTAGTTAAAATAATTATTACATAGCGAGTAAAATAATTGTTTGATATATTTAATTTTCCACATAAAAAACCCGAGTTGCAAATAAAACCAAAAATAACTTGAATAACTACTGTATTTAATTATAGAAAATTAAAATTTGTAAACAAATAATTCTGTTCTGCATTGCATTATTGATTAACTGATTAAATTCTTTCGATGTTGGAATTGAAATGCCTCAAAAGTTATATAAAATCCTGTTTGGCCACAACATTCAATGAAGTATAAAAATAACTAGCGAACTGTATCTAAAAATATTTTTTCAATGATAAATGTGTATAGTACCGGTAGTTTATTTTGTTACTTTAAACAAATAATCACAATGATTTCAAATTCATTATAATAAAAATTGTAATTCTAAAACTACCGGTAAACTTTAAAGAAAAATTGGAAGTCAGTTTTTAGAATATTTTTTGTTAAAATTATAATTAATTTTCTAAGCAAATTCCAATGTAAAAGTCGGCTCTTCAAACATTTTTGTAAAAAATTAGTGTTTTGTCTGTCTGTTCGTAGACATCATTTTAGAATACAGTACAGTGTACTAGTATTCGCTCATGAAAATAGAGCAATTTTCCCGAATAAGTTCTGTTATTCAACAATAACTTAAAAAAAAAAAAAAAAAAAAAAAAACTTGAGTTAAAAAATAAAACCGATAGATCCATATATTTTTTCGTTTCAAATGAAGTTTTTTAGCCTTACCGGTATAAAAAATTTCATTTCGAAAAAGTAGCCAACAATGTGAACATCGTTATTTCATTTTTTAAAAAAATCACTATTTGCATATTGAATATTTTCAGCTACTAGTGCCGTACTGCTTTTGAAAGAAAGTATCAAAAAAACAACTCAAAAGATAAAAGTTCGATCAATATCTATTCAAAAAGCAAAAAAATAAAATGGATAAAAAGATAAAAAAAAAAGCTTTTAAAATCTAATGTACCAAATTCATACTTAACCTATTTCATTCCTTTACTTTTTTTTATAATAATTACTGTATCCCAAAAAAACAAAATAAATAAAAATGCTTATTTCGCAATTTTTGTTCGAGTGTATTCGAGACCGGTTTATTTAAATCTTCAAAGTAAATACGGTAAATTAAAAAAACTGAAAACGTCCAATGGTGCATTCAGATCTAACCATAATTCGCCAATAATTAAATAAAATTATACAAATGACCGATGCTAATAGATAAAGCCATAAAAAACAACAACATTCAAATGACCATCAATCATAAACATGTGTTTGTTTTGCTTCCAAAGCACTGAATAAATAATCGCTATCATTGTTGGCGGTATGTAATAAAACCAATTCTCTCTTTTATATCAGTCGATGCAATCGTTAAATCTGCATTTACGAAAACAAAACATTTTTGTAGCCCCACTATATTCAGTATTTGATGCGCCGCTCATTTTTACTAATTATGGCTACCAATAAAAAAAAAGTGCAATATTTTTAGCATCAAAAACCCACAACGTACAAAACCATAATTTGTACACAAAAGAAAAATATAAAATTTAACATAAACAAAAATGTTAATAGTAAAACGCAAATAAACATGATTGTCAATCAGCCTAAATAAATTATATTCAATTTATAAAGATTGCTTTTTCCAGTAAAGCACTACAAATTATTAATATAAAAACAAAAAATAGAATAATAATAATAATATGTAGTTCAATTATAATAATCAGTGTTGTAGCTACAACTCTTTAAATACACTCACCCAAAATAAAGCTCAATGTTGTTTTTAAAAATAAAAGTTATAGTCCTTATTCATGAATCAACTAATCTTCAATAAAATCATTCTCAATGCGAAAGCTTTTACCGTATATTTATATATCAAAGGTTTATCGCAAAAAGCTAAATAACTATTTTAATTTTAAAATTCACCTTTCAATATAAAATTGCAAAAGTAATAAAAGTAATTTTTTTAAAAAAAAATATACAACATTATATTTAAAAGTCAAACGATTATTCTATACAGTAGTTGCAAATATTTTTGCAAAAAAAAAACCAAACTACTCCAATTATAATAATGTTGCTGTTAAGCTATTTTGAAATAGAAACTATTTTAAATCGATAATCTGACCCATTAGTAGTAAGCGTTTCAAACACGTGCCAAAAATTCAAAAATCCATTTCAAAGTGTAATAAGTAATCGTTAACCACTCTCGCTAACTTGACAACCTTCGTTAATATATTCTCGGGTCTAAATTTAGCAGAAAATATTACCACCGAGTACAGTGTACAACAAAGTAAATGTAAGCAAGTAAAAATGTTTAGTCATAAAATTTGGCATATGTTGACAAATGGCAAATTCATTACCTGCCCACACACTACGTTCACTTCATGTCTTCTCCATAATTTATTCTCGCATCTATCTTTCCAATTCCATTCCCCTACCCTTCCCGCCATATTTGCACGTGCGGCGAATATTTTATAGCCGCAAATTCAACAGAAATGACACACCCTTATTATTGTTACAACCTTTACTATTAATACCATTGTAACCCCTTTTCCATTTCCACGTGCAATAAGTGTCTGCCAGCCTAGTAACACAACCTAAAGGTAAATGAATAGTTTATAAGACCCACCCCACACATCTCTTTCCCTTTTCATTTTCCTACACCCCCCATCACCACCCCTCATCGTCATTGGGTAGTTATATTTATATAGCCGATATCTATATCCGTGGAGATATCGCTTGTCTGTGTGCATGTGTATATATTAAACAGCGTGTAAGCGCTGAGGACAAAACGCCAATAAAAAACCTAATAAACCTTCAATAATAGCGCTAATAATGTCACGGACAATAACGAGATACGGTGCTGGGAATGATTTCAAATGAAAAGCACATAGTCAATTGTTTCTAATCCGTGATTAGGTTATCCTATCTAACTGCTTTTTAAGGAACTATTGTTTTCACATTAATGAAATAACGCAAGACAACATTCCAATCAACTTTGCTTGCATTTACTGGATAACAATGTTACCCTTCGTTGGTATGTTTACTCGGTAAATAAGTTGGGATGCAACAATAGTGTGCCAGTCATTTAACTCACAATATTAATTAATACTTGTTCTTCGTGAAAATGAAAACAACATGACAACATGCAAAAGTTATCGATTTATTTAATCAATTAACCAATTTTAATCAAATAATATAACACGTATAGTGTTTAAACTTTTAATTGGCTTTCGATAAATAGCAAAATAAATTAACAAACTTTGAACTAGTAAATTAATTTCATCTACACAATATTCCATACCTTTCAATTTTCTATGTTATCAGCTTCGATTAGTTGATTATTCAGCTTAATTTTCCCTTTTGTTATTATTTTTAAGAAAACAATCCACTGTCCTCTTTCATGAAACCTTCAGTATAAACACTTTACTGCTACTGACTTAAATTATACGCCGCAATACTTAAAAATAGTTGATTGAGTTTTGGGATTATCGATTACCAGTTCTATATTTAAACACCTTTGCTCAAAAATGAACATAACACCGTACTGTATGTTGGAGGAAGAAAAAATAATTTTGCCGTAGTTATGAAACATGAATGCAAACAGATACAAGGACAACATACCGGTAGTTAATTATACGTTATTGCTTTTTGCTAGATAAAAATAATAATAAATAGTGTTATTCTTACCTTTCAGCAAGTTTTCGATTGTGTTCAGCATCTTTGGTCAGGGTTCCTCCACCTCCGCCGTACACTCTGCCGATATTCATCATATCTGCAACAAAAACAACAACAAAAATTAGGGAAAAAGAAATGAACGATAATAAAAGAAATAGAAGAAAAAAAAATCAATTTACCTCTGTTACTGACTGCTCTAAGAGATCCTAAATCAGTGTGGTGCACCGCGATACCTCTAGGTGGCACTTCCGGAGGCGCCGGTTCCGGTGGACTCTCGCCGGATCCGTTCCTCATCACCAGAGTTCCGGCTCGCATGATGGCCACTTCAGAATCGTTGTAGGTCGTGTCCGAGTTATTGTCCGAGGAAGATGTGGACGGATCCCTTTGCAACGGTATGGCCATACGGCTCCGGGGCGAAGACGAGGAAGAAGATTTGGAGAGAAGGCTGGTGAGATGAGACGGAGCGTTCTGATGAAGTAAAGCTCGAGCGCGGTCATCGGTTTCCGTTTCGACGTCCGAACCGCTCAAAGGAGTGTAAGTGCGGTTCTCAACGTTGGACGGAGGGCCACCACCGCCTCCGCTTCCACTTCCCGCCGAACCCAGACGACCTCGATCGACTAAATCAAGCAGAAATTGACATTTTTCATTAAACAGTGAAAACACAAGTTATCCGATATTATGAAGAAACATAGTAAAGAAAATAATAATAAAAAAAAAACCGTGGAAGAAGAAGATTTTAATTTTCCAGTCAGTTAAGCGCGTGCGAAGGAACATGCCACTTCAGTTGGCAGAGATTATATCGATAAAAGCCGAAAGTATTTATTCCTTTCGCTTTTGCTCTCAACACCGAGAGGCTGTTGACACTTTGACGAATGGCGCTCCAGCCTCAGCACCATCTGCATACTTGGCACATTGTTAAAGATGTTCGGATAAGATTAAAAAGCAAACGAAAGACACCCTCTCTCTCTTCCTTTCTTATCCCCCCCCCCCCTTTTTTCCTTCCCTCCCAACCTTCCTACAGAGAAGATTCATGATGAGCGGGGAGATAGAAAACGAGGAAAAGATAAAAAAAAAAATGGAAAATCTGATGAAAGATGATTAATTTCTCAGTCACTTTTGTCGCCTAATTCACCTAGCGCTACCTCTCGAGTGGAGATGAATGACACGTATCACTCGACGTTTATTTTATACATAAATAATACATTCGTCAATTAAGCGTAATTCACGCTACCCATATCATCGCCTTCTTCGTACAAAAAAAAAAAATTTGCTCAACCAACAACCGCATTCAATCTCTGAATACCTCAATTTATTATGAAAAATACACGATGCTCTTTTTTTTTTCTCTCTCTCTATCTTTCTCATCGTCTACCCTCATTCATCCGCCCACATTTCTTTTGCTTCATTTACAATTTTTAAATAAAAGGATCGTTCGAAAAGTACTCCACATTTACATACGCGGAAACCGTAATTCGACATCGGTACTTTAGAATATTATGAGTATTCAGTATGTTACAACCAAAACAAAAAAATGTTAAAACTAGAAACCTCAAACTTGTTTTTGTTTATTGTCACAACTTCAAAACTGGCACAGGTAGGGCTATACTTTAACACAAGAATTAAAAACCATTTTAATGTTGTTGAGACTAAAACTATTTTTATCTATGCTATAGTAATAAATATTTTTAACTGCGGCAAAAATGTTTTAACTGCTGGTAAAGCCTATTAATAGTAGGGGAAAAAATAGTTACTACCGGTTTATATTGAAATACGTAGTTTCAGTCTGCGTAACGTTTGCTATTTATTTCGCCTATTAAAGTATAGCTCGCTTTTTGTCCGTGCATACAGTAGTTTAATGTTTCATCATTTCATTATAAATATGAAATAATAATTATTGGTTACAAAAATAATTTGTTCTTAAACCCATAATAGAAAATATGAAGTTTAAATTTCAAGAAAACCAGTTTTTAAAAAACAGCGTTGTTATGAGAATGAAATTAGAGAGCTTTAGAGAAGATAAAATAATGCAGTCTGTTGTTAAGCTTATAATAATTTGTTTAAAATGTCATTCGATCGAAAATAAATTTTCTAATTAAAAACATTGTAAAACGGGGGAAATTATTATTATGCGCGCACTAACATAATTTTAATAAGGTAATAAGGAACGTAAAACTCAACAATCTTAATTACGCGCATATGAAACTCAAACTTTAATTAAATATTTGTACGGCTTAAATAAATTAGAAACAACCTTTTGTAAACCTTTTGTAAACAAATAATATTATTTCACACAATAACAATGCGTAAAAATATATTTTGATACCGGTACTTAGCAATTAAATTGTCTTTAACCATTGTTTGAATATAAGAAACAAAATGCGTTATTACTAAAAAAAACCGCCCGAGAATCCTGAAAATTGCATTGATGCTGTTCCAGAACTTTCAAATGTTCGTTTTTATTGCCGTTATCATCTTTAAAAATTATCTTTATTCCCTTCGCTCAACATTAGAATAAACGGAATGAATAAAAAATAAGCTTTTTTTTTTAATACTTAAAACCGTACATTAGTTGTCACCCTGACTTTCTATCTCGTTACCCTTTGCATTCTTTTTTTCGCCCGACCATCTTCTCTCACTCTCTCCAACCTCTCCTTTCACGCACGTCACTCGACGCGCCCCTCAGCTACGTGTACGGGTGAGGAGCGAGCAGTACCAAAGAGCCGAGATAAGATTAGGTCATGATTTATAGAGGAGACCATTTCTCTTTCTCATTCACATAAATACAAAACTAAAGTTGAAGAATCTTCTCCACCCACTTGCTTCACCACACTCCCCCCCAGCTTCAAGAGAGAAATGAGGACACGAGAGAGCTCACTTGCACTTTTGCGAACCTTTTCATGATTTATGAACGACCCCCTTCCTCTAGTTATCATTTTTCTTTCACACCGATCCGAAAAAGAGGCGAGAAATGAAAGGGTTGCAAGCCTTTTATCGACTGCAATTGTGACATTTGCAAATTTATTTATTAACGAATAAAGTTCACAAACTGAAAGAAAAGAAAAACTCTGTTGGGAGAAAAAAAAATGCAGATTTTATTATTTTTTTTGCTTTCCTTTAATACTGTAACGCGATGCATGGGGGGAAACGGTCTCAACATCAAAGTCATACAGTAAAGCTTTGGCACGACAATTTCTACAAGACTATGCAATTTGATTCGATGTAGGAAACAATAATTATTCAAATTTATTTTAAGCTCGTTAAAAAAATTCTTTTGTAATAATCATATTGCTCAACGGGCACACATAAAAGGGCTTGCTGCAATAGCCAGACAACTCCTTGGTAAATTTTCTTTATACACTACATATATTAAAAAAATCCGTTTTAAAAAATACGTACAGTAGTTTATTTTCAAATTTAAGCAAAATTTGTTCTGCCCATCTATTTTCCGCGAATTAACACGTAGATGAATAAAACGGGCTTTTATAAAGCAGGGTGAACCGTAAACATTGACAGTGTACATTTTGAAATGAAACTGCAAAATAAATTGAATTTGCTAAACTTAATTTTGTTTCTCAAATTTTAAGACTTTTCCTTGAACCATCCATTAAACTCGCAAAAAAAATGACACTATTTGTTGAATAATAGGAAAATTAAAACTCTTTTTGTACCTTTATTGTAACTAACTCAAAAAAATTTAAGACACTATTTTGTTGAATAACAGAAAAACTAAAATCCACAGCTTAATATATTTTGCTCCAATTCTCTTTATCCAAAGTAGGTTATAATAAAGATTCCCTTAATTCAGAATATTAAAAAAATGTATTTGTCTGGTTATTGCTGCAAGCCCATTGTGTATGCTTGTTTAAAGTGATAGAATTTGTTGAATTAAGAGTTTAGAGCTAATAACGTTTGTTCTCGTTGTTATTTTAATAAACACATATTTAACTTTTTTTAAAAAAGGTTGTTCTATAACATCGTACATGTACGAGTATTATAATATTTTTAGAAAAATGTTAATGTGTAAATTTTGTGTTTCTCTCATGTTCTACTTTTTTTTTAAAAAAAAGGTTGAGATGCGTTAATTTTATTAAGATTATTCTATAACATATTAAATAAAATAAAAAGTGGTTCGACAGAGTTTAAGAGAAGCTTTATCGACAAGTAAATAATTCTCGTCTATCATCCTCATCATCACAAAAGTTAAAAGAAGAAAAAAGTAGTGAAAAGAATTGAAAAGGAAAAGATGGCACTCGCCTCGCATTTATCATCAACCAAAGGGCTTCTTCGGTCCATTGTGAAAGCCGGCGCAGTCACAAAGAAATTCAGAGAATTAAATAAGAAGGGGGAGGGAAAGAAAAAAAGTTAAGGAATGAATAGAAAGCATTTAAGGAATTGTCCACTTCATTTTCAAGTGTCTTTTTTTATGTCTTCTTCATATACAAGAGACTCGTGAAAAGATATAATTTATTCCGTTACATTTGTTACAATCAACTAAATAACTTACGTAACTTACGCAGAAAATGTCGTTCTTCAATTGAACGGTGTTCTGCACAAAGCTACTAACTCAAAAAAATTTAGTTAAAGCTACATTCGTACAGTAAAATAAGTATTCTCCAATGTTCAAAAACCAAGGCATTCATTTTATCTAGACAGCTACCAGCACACTGGAGCATTCTATTGGGTTAGTAGCTTGCTATTAAACTTTAAAGATTTTAATAAATAAAAAGCAATATTAAAATTTTTAAAAGATAATGCTATATCTCAGTTTTTAATAAATGTGGATTGGTAGCTTTGTGCAGTTTTTAAATAATCTGCCAATTTTTTATTTAAATTTACTGTACGTTTGCTTCCCAAATATAAAACGAGATCAATAATATTATTGTATTTACTCAGTTATAATCTCCGTTGCTAAGGATAAAACTCTAGATTTATATTAATAGCAACGGCAAAACAAATTAAATTTTGAAATGTCAAAAATAATAAATCGTATTCTAGTTATAATGTACCAATACTACCGGAAAATTTAATCATACATTCTTTCATTCATTTGCATAAAAAAACAGTGCACAAATATCAGCCTATTCCTTACAAATATTTTTCAAAAGCCGGGTAAAATATTCCATGATAATTTTATGAAAAATCCTAATAAAAAATTTAAATTGCTGGCTCAATGTACATCAATAAGATCACCAGAAACTTCTTCGGATCGAATAAGTAGTGAAACCAATAATAAAAATAAAATTTAATTATTGTTGTCCCCATTACGAAAATACCGTAAATGTTTATGGGTTATTTGCCAAATTTTAATAATAGATGTAATTTTTAGTTTGCAAATAATTATCATCTAAACCATAAAAATCAATTAAGTTGTATATTTTCCATTGTTCATTTATAACAAAATTTACGATAAAATAAAAACTGTGAAAATAATGTACTGTTTATAAAAATGTATCCCGTAATTTTAATATTGAATTCACTTCAAAACAGCCTTCTAATTTCCAATTTTGACCAGATAAACGTTTGCTAGCGATTTTTATTATACTACTACAGTTTATTATAATATTTATTTATTTAAATAATAATAATAATAATAAAAAAATCTTACTGCCCCTACTTTTAGTCTTTTCGCATTCACCGCCTGCATTGAGTGATTGCCCCTATTTAATTACAACCGCAACTCGCAATAATACGACCTCGAATTTCCCCTCTTTTTCACTTCCGCCTAAACTTCACGCTTAAAATCCTGCAACTTTTATTTCTTCATACAAGCCAATTATTTGTTCGAAAACACCAATTCGTTGTAATAATTTAACGCTTTGCTTCGTCTCCGCCGCAGACCAAACGCAAAACAACAACAGACGGCGTAAATAATGTTGAGACGTGCAGACGCATCCGATAAACTCATTATGCACGGCGGAATAGATAGAAAAAGCAAGTTAGAGAGAGAGAGACAGAAGGAAAGAGAAAACAAAACAAGATTTATTTGCATGACAAGGGGGAAAAAGAAAACAGAAAAAGAAAAAAAAAAGTGAATCTACAGGGATAAGGCGCGTACGTCAAGTAAAGCGTGTTTCAAATAGACGACGTCTTCATTTCTATTCAAATCCGTACATTAACATTTCCTCGACATCACCTCACCTAACCTAAAACCTAAGAGACACCTACAACTTTAAATCAAATGTCTACTGAGCCGCAAAAATATCCTAGATCTCAGCACAAAAACCCCAACTCCAAAAAAAAAAAAAATTTTCATCAAATATTCAGCTATATAACAAAACTGTTTAATTATTTGTTTATCAAATTAAACTCAACGGGAAAATTTCCATACGAAGATCAGAATTAATTAATTAATGACGAGCGAGTAAGAGAAAATAGAATCGAGATTTCAACGTTAAGTTAAAAGTACGGTAAAAGATAGGGGCTGTAGAAAGAGAGAAAAAAATAACCTATTCAAATAGTGTTGAATAGTTAATGAAGTGTTTGATGATGCAAAGCCACGTTCTTCTTTATAATATTTTTTTTGGATAACGTGCGCGCCAACTGAATGCCTCTCAGCACGTGATTGGGATAGCATCTTCTTTCTCAATAACAAAAATATTTTTTTGAAAACTATATTTATTTAAGCCCAAACTCCTTCACGCTGCCTGCTCTCTCTCTCTCTCTCTCTCCCGTCATCAATGTCAATATATTTGTCGAATAAACATAAATCATTAGAACGCGAATCGCTTTTGTGTTCAAACTGTGAAATAAACGAGCGTTAAAAAAAGATGGCGGCGGTTTGCAAAAATAAATGTTTGGAGCTGATTCCCATAGGTGTAAACAACGCCGACTTAACACGTGTACGTGTACATTCGACTCAACTGTTTGTTACTTGCAAAATGCAAGCAGCAGACATTAAATTCCTCTCATTAAGACTTGTCTCAGTTCTCCCACTAATTGCGACTCCTCTCCATCTCAAAAACCTACCCTGCCCACCCCACTCTCTTCTATGCTCGCTCAGTCTCTCTCGTCTTCGCTTTCACTTACTTAATTAGGAAGTTGGTGTAGTAATGCAATTAAAGAAGAGTTGCAGGTCGATGAGAGAACAGAAACAAATATTTCTGCGCGCTTTCTATTACGCAGTCAACTTCAAAAATGTCAGAATGAATGACGGTGCAACTGGCGAATTAATATTAATTGAAATTAAATTTTCCACATTTGCTAAACATTCAAGCGGCAAAATAAAGAAAATATGATACGCATTTTTAATCGACAAAATGTTTTTGGAGTATTTATTAACCGAGAAATTCGAGAGATGTTGTACTAAAATATTGTAATTTTTGATTTTAATAAACATCCGTTTGACATTTATTTCCGCCCTCCCCCACGAGCAATATTAAAATTAAAAGCATTTTTTATTGGCGTTAAAAAAAAAATATATATATATATATAATACTGTAACAATAATAAGAAAATAAAAATGTTAAAAATCAAAATAAATGCGCATAATTATGCTAGAATTTTGACTCACTGCTTTTCGTTTCATTAAGTATTATCCGTTCCTACCATGGTCCATAGTCTTACAAATAGGTTTTTTCAATATTTTCGAATGCATAATTTTGTGCTTTGAAAGTTTCACTTGTTCATCGTTGCTCAAATCATTTTTCTTATCGTTAATGTAAGTAGTGCACTTCATAATCACATTACAAATTCTTACGTTTTCTACTGTTATTTCTTATTTATATTATTCGTTTTAATCTTTCATGGTACATTTTTTTTTTCAAACTAACTAAAAAGTTAAAACTTTGTTGTAATTATTAATTAATTGCGAGTAAAAATAAATTGAATAATAATGAGCATTTGGCAGTAGCAATCAGTGTTTAAGAACTCGGCGCATTTGTAAAGCGAGTGAATACAAAAAGGTCTTCCCCATAGGGCACTACCCAATTGCACCCCTGAGTAACATCGCATTTATTCCAAAGTCACCGTCATCCTTGCTCGGTATATCTCAACAAATGAAATGCGATTGAATAAAATAAAAAAAAATCTCATCTACAGTACCAACCGCATTCCCTAGTTGCTTACACTAACAACGCTCGCCTTTAATAATTTTAAAAACACAAACTCGTACTCGTATATTAAAATAAAGACGAAATGCTTAAGCATACCTGTGTTCAAGCCTCGAACTTCCAAGCCAACTTTGATCTCTTTATCGTAGGGCATCATTCGTGGTTCGTCCACGACGTGACACCTGTACTGTTGTGACGCTGGCGGTGGTTGCTTGTCAACAGCTGACGGGTGATGATCTTCGTTATCCGAACTGCTGAATTCTCTCTCTCGCCACTCTTGGCTACGTTGACGTCTCATACGAGCCATTTGACGACTATTTCTTCTTCCCAAGGAATCCATCTGCAAATATTAAAAAAAATAAATAAATAAATTGCCAAATTTTTTTTTTTTTTATATTATACATTTTTCGTTCCAATTCAATTAGAACGTCAAACTAAATTTACTTTATTCGTTTATTTATTTTTTATTCAATTACCGGTATCCTAAATAATTTAAATTGACTCCGGCTAAATGAAAGTAGCGTATGAAAGTTAAAAACACAACTAATAAATAAAAAATAAATTTAGGAATAAAAAGCGATGCTAATAATGAATGAGAGCATTGACGGATGTAAACAAACAAATGCAAACGAGTACATCCGACTAACAACTCAAAATTCTTTCCTACATACATAATATTATAGAGTAGCGTAAAGAAAGCAAGATAAATATAAATAAATAAAAGAGAAAAGAGAAATTAGATAAAATATGCAAATAAGTAGAATAAACGAAAACTTAAAGTTGGAAGAAAATGTAAAAGGGAAGAAATTAAAAATGAATAAGATTCGCCATGAAGTTAGAAAAGAAAAAGAGAACGGGAGGAGAAATTTTAATGATAATTGTCTCATACAAATTTATAAATTAAAAACAAAACAAAAAAAATTAAAAAAAAAACAAATAAACAAACAGATACAATGCATTAAATATTTTTTCTATTTAACTATACGATGAATGGAAAAACTGATAGCGGTAAGCAAACAAAAAACTTTCAATCACAAATTTTAAGCGCGTTTTCCGCATAATATTATACTACCATTAATAAATCTGAAACGCAACAATTAGCCTGTTACTGTCCGTCCCTCCTTCCGTTTACAAAATAAATCAAAATTTAAATTTCTGGTTAATTTAATCTTATTCCAACCCTATCCTCTAATACCTGAAATCACATCAATGTCGAAAAAAAACTGTGGATTTTTGCTTATAAAAGTTTTGGTAGATCAATAATTTAATCAAAAATCAGGAAAAAAAATGAAAATTTTAATAAAAAAAAACAAAAACAAGAAACGGTGTATTTTATCTATTTACAAAGTAAATCGAGCAATCAAAAATATTAAATATTTTAATTTAAAAAGTGCACCGTAACTTCTATTTAAAAAAATCAGAATGCTAACTTATTATTAACGTTAATAAAATAAAAGTAAACAAAAATACTTTGTTATTCCTATTTAATTATAAACCTTCCATTCCAATAAAACATTTTTTTTAAAAAAATAATATTGATATTGTCTGTTGTTGTTTTGCGCAATTTCAGAGAACAAGATAAGTGAATTTTTTTTTTGTTGTTGTTTATGTATATAATATGCCAGTAATAGTTGGGCATAGACCTCTTATTTTTTTCCGCTTTTAGTTGCTATTAAATGATCCATAAAATGTGATATCATTTATAAAAGAAATAAAAAGTGCATCAAACAAAAACCCCTAAACTGCTGCGGAATATAATAACTATAATGCAGTTAATGGTTTAAGAAAAAGCAATAACCCAAACTCATCATCATCCGCCTACTTTAAGGCCCTTGGGTAAGGGCCTACACACCGTATGTATACACCTCGAAGATTACAAATTGTTTTCTTTCAACGAAATCCATCGCTATTGGCCAAAATCTAATAAAATAGCAATGTGAGGAAACATTCATTCCGCTTGAACAAATTTTTAATGAAATTGTTCTGCTTATTATCATTTTTAGAAGAAAAAAAAGTATTCACACACTACAAAAAAAAAAAAAATTCGCCCTATGCAGAAAAAAATTTCATAAAAATTTCCGTTTTATTAAAGTAGTTAAAAAATTGAAGTACTGTATATAGATAACTGTTAAAAATTACATTTTCAGAATTTTATAAAAGTAACTTTAATTCCTAAAGCAGGTTTTCCGGTTTATGGTCTAGGTTTCCTTTTATACAGGGTGCGCTATACTGCAAATATCATTCAAGTTGGTGCTTTGAGTGTTTGCTTAATAATATCTTTTAAGGGGCAGCACGCCAACATTTTTTTTTTTTTTAATAAAATCCCCATCAAATTATAAAATTTACGACATTTTTTTTCTCTCTCAATAAATAAATTTCTAGGTGATAACGTAATGAGAAAATATTATCTCGGCCTTTCACTTTTTTTTTAATTTCCTCTCTCGTTCATTCTGTCGGTAGAAAGAAAAGAAGTTGAGCTTAGAAAAGCAGAAAACTTGCCTACAGATACAAAATTCAAAAAGAAGGAAATTTCATAAATCACCAAACAACAGCCTCATTTGGCATTCTCATCATAAAATACCGTCGTTTTTTTTTTTCTTTTTTAAGAAGAAAAAAAATTCTCTCTTTTTTCTATTTTCAAACTGCAACAACGAACAAAAAAAATTGATTTTCACTCAAAAAAAGAAAGAGAAAAAAAAGAAGCTTAAAGATATGAGTTAGTACGTTAAAAAAACTAGTGTTCAATACATATACGTAAAATGTAAGGTTGAGAGAGGATGAGAGAGAGAGAGAGAAAAGAAAAAACAGGCAAAATGAAGTGATCGAAATTCTACTGTCGAAAATAAAATCAAGAGAAAAAGTCCGACAGATAAACAAGAACAATAAATAAATCGTGTCCACTATTCGCCATCATTCGACAGATATTTTAAAGAGAAACGGAAAAAAAACTATTTTCCAATTCCGCGTAACAAAAAAAAATATCTATATAATATATTGAGCGAGAAGAAAACAAGAAAAAAAGGACAACAAAAGGTTTTTTTTATTCTTCCACAATAGCTCAAAAAAAAAAAAAAGTTTGGAAAATGTTATTTGCATAAATTGAAGACCCCCGAAAACCATGAAACTCAAAATGTAACATTGTCTTGTCGAAGAAAAATTGTACATTGAACCAAACACGAGTCTATTATTTATCCAACCAAAAACATTTTCTCATCTTCAGCATCACCGCCCACATCCACCCAATTCACCCCTTAGACCATTAGAGAGACAAAATGCGAAGAGAAAAAAAAATGATTTGAAAGTAAGCAAAACGAAAAGCAATATTTAAAAATGGCTGCAACTTTCAAATCCATAACTCGCTCATAAAAATGCAAAAAAAAAAAAAAAAACTGATGGAAGGAGGGAGGGAGTTGAATAGGAGGTGATTGAGAAATATAAAAAAAAATGAAAGAAGAAAAAAAAAAAAGATATGAAAATGTTGAGTTGAAAATAACGAGCAACTAAATTAAAGCGTGAAAAGATGTTCAACCCTCCCCCCCCCCTTTCTAACTCCACCCACCATGTCCTAACTCCTCCCCACCATCCCTCCCCCATCCCTTACATATTGTCTGCTCTTTTTCATACAAACGTCTATATATCCTAATGAAATCATGTTCAACTTCATATGACAATATATTTGTATAAAGATAAGTATAAGACACTATCATTCGCCCACCCTCAAAACATTTTTCACCCTCATCATCCATTTGCGAGAAGGGGTGAAAAGAGAGAAAGAGTAAGAGTATTGGGGTGAATGAGGAAAATGTGATAGAGGGAATGCAAAACGATCGATATTTTGGCTCAAGATGTGTTGTTTGCACACGCATCAAAATACGCATTCCGCTCACGTTTTATCCTCAGCTGAAGAAAATTTTTAGGATAAAAACTGAGAGAGAGAGGAAACCAAAATAACGTTGTGGGACACCCACCTTACTTCCCCCCCCCCCCCCCCTGCTCTACTCTTCCACTATCTCTCTGTCTTTGTGTGTACGTATGTGGAGAAAGGAGAACAAACATAGCGTTCCCGGTATATAAAAAGCCTTATATCTTCCAATTAGAAATCAAGTTGAGGTTTTTTTCTCCCCCGATTGAGCTCGACTAAGAATGTGTCACGTGTCACTAATTTCACCCACCTTCGCACTCATAACTATCGCCCGGCAATCACACTCCCACTCCGAAGCCTTATTTCGATTTCAAAACACATAATCGCGTGGGGAGAAAAAGAAGATAAAGAAGAAGAAGCAAAAAAAAAAAAAAAAAACATACTCGCTCGTCATTTTCACGTCATATACACCCTCGGTGTCACCTACAACCTCAAATGACTTACACGCTCGAACACGTGACATTGGGGAGACACCATCGTGGACTTCAATAGGATATAAGAGGGGGGAGAGAAAAAAGTTGCGATTTTATTACTAACATTTTATTCGAATAACTCGCAAATTATACAATGGTAGGGACTTATTGCTCACCAAAGATGTTATTTACGCGTTAACTGATGTATTCTTAAATATACAATAAAAGATCTTATTTTACGTCGTTCATACTCCATCAAAAAGTGGTAAATTATACGGTGCAGCGAAGATAACGGAACAATTTTACATTCAAAACACGTGTAATTTCATTTTAAGCGCGATTTGATGTATTCGATTGTAACCGTAACGCATTAAAAACTGATAAATTTATTTATAAGCAATTAGGCGTTTGTCACAAAAACTTCAAAAATTATTAAATTGAATTTATAAAGAAAAAAAAAATTTTTTTTTTTATCAGATAAATAAAATGCAACGTTATTTTATTTTTTATATACTGTACAGCGAGCGTAATATACAATTTTAATAAATAAATCATGAAAATCTTCGATATTTTTTTTTTAAATAAAAATAGCCTTCTAGCTTGACCTTCACCCTCTTCACTTTCTTCAAGGATCTTTCTAGTCCTAAAAATAGCTGAGCACGTATGTGGGGTAGCTTACTACTACTACGCTAAAGAATAGTATAAAAAAAAAAACACGACATAAATCTACCAATAGATGTTGTCAGATTTATAAATTGCGTTTGAAATAGCAATTTATATAAAATGAGGGAGAATAAAATAAAAATTGCAAGCACTCTTAATTTTTCCCGACGAATAACTTAGTCAGTTAAGACGGTTAAATAATTCCTCGTGATCAAGTTGAAATGACCCGCAATGAGCCGTCATTTTAAATTTTGAGCTTAACGAATGAAAAGAAGGAGAAAAAAAATTATTTCTCATAATCCCGTGATTTCATCCTTAATGTTGTTCAACATAGTGTGCAAATAACATTAATAGAAATAATAAATAAACCACCGGCATTTCGAAGATTTTCGTATAAATAATGAATTTCCTTTCAAATTTATTATTCTAATGGTTTGTTGGGGAGGGAGGGGGGAGAGTTTACGAAAAACAACTTCAATCTTCTTAGCAGTTTGATTTGTGGAAAACAAAGATTTAATAAAATCCATCTATCTGCCGGCGTAATCTGCTTACGCGCTAATACATTTACCAACTTTCTGCTCATTCCGCTTCCGCAAAACAACCGCAACTTTTCCTTCAAAATTTGGTTTCAACTTTCGATATCATTTAAATAACAAAAATATATAAATAAATAAATTTTTATTATTTAAAATTCACATTTTTTCCCCTCTTATTTATCCGACTCGTATGATTAAAATTTTGAAAGTAATCCTACAAAAATTACGAAATATGCGCGGCATTTTTGCTAACTGCCAAAACTAATACGATGACGTAACGAAGTGTAAGTAATGTTGAAAATGAATGTGAAAAGTTAAGAGAATGTTATTTTATTCGGAACCTAATCTCCACCTCTCAAACCACACCTACATCTTTTCACGCTTGACAAATTCGCCTATTATTTACAAAACAAGGACACACACACACGGTTCTCTCTCTCTACCCTTAACTCACACTTTCACCTAATAATAAAAATTAATTGGGCCCGAGAGCAGAAAGAATAGTGACAAATTGGATTGAAGATAAGATTAAAGTCAGCTTCACTCAAACATAGTCTCATCTCTCTCCCTCCAAACTTGCTTTTCTCCATCACCTCCCCACCTTAAATCAACCCTTACACTTACTCAAACTCTCCAATCACGTTTTTCACCACTCTTACACTCATTACTCAAATTCCTCGTCACACTCCTCCGTTAGTAACGAGCAAAAAAAAAAAAAAAACAACTAACACATACTAGTACAAAAAAAAAAACAAGCGCGTTTCATTAAAACTTTTCAAACGCATCATACTCGTCGCTCTATACAAAGTTAATTACTCAAAAGCGGAAATAGCAAACTTCATTCCCAATTATTATTAGAAAAATTTTTCTTGTGGAGGGATTTTAATGTTGACAGATGATCAAGCCGTGAGTTTATGGTAACTAATTAAAACCATTGAAGTCAAATATCATGACATTATTTAATTTTTTTTTTATTATTAATTATTGCATTATTAACTTCCAACGTTTCCGACATACTAATAAAATACGAATACTGTATTATTAATTACCGGTAGTCATTTTAAATTAATACGAAATTTAACCAGAATCCCCTCAAGTGACGTATAATACTCGAATAACTGCATCCATCCTCGTTCGTTGCAATAGCCTACTCTTCGTTAAATTTATAATGTTTGGTACCGGTATTATTAAACTCAAGGACTTGCAGCATTAAGCATTTTGATTTTAACTTTGCTAATATTAAAGAAGGCTATACTTGCAATAAGTAAGTAGAAATTGAAGATAAAAGGGTCTTATTAATTGAAGATAAGATCAGCTCAAATATGTATACCCCATATTCTCAATTTTTTTAATTATTAATCGCAATAAAAAAAAAATGTAAAAAATGAAAATAATAAATATCGTAAACACGGTGTAATTAAAGCTTTGGAAATGTAATCTAGATGTATAGACTAATACATCATTGTAAGAATAAAGATTGTATGTAGCATTTGTCGAGTAAATAAGCTTACAGACTTAAGACAAACTAACATTTGTTTCTTCTTAATCCACTCCATCAAAAAATAAAAAAAAAAAATGATGGCTGGGTCATAAAAAAAAAAAATAGAAAATACGGCCTGTTGACGCAACAAACAAACTTCGCCATGCAACTAGTTTTAAATGTTAATCCTAAAAAAAAAAATGCGAGCAGATAGTTATTAATTTAGTTAAGTCACGATAACCCTTTTGCGCTTTAATTCCACCACAGTCATGATTCTCATGTCATCTGAAAATGCGCTTTCGGAATGACTAGTGGAAGCTACTCCCTAAAGGTTAAGCTTTTTCTATTCTTAAGGTAACACTGCTGAAATCCTGAAACGATTTTCCTAATGTTGTACAAACGCAAAATGTTTAGTTTTTGAGGCAAAAGAGTCTTTCAAGAGAACCCAAAACTTTGCTACCCTCTAGATTATAGTACATGTATTAGGTCCTTAGGGGAATTGAAAATCCACTTAAGATTACTTTTTCAGTCCTGTGGTCAACATTCACCAGTAACTTATACCTGATCAAATGGAGCCCTCCGAGGGTTGCAAAACTGTTACTAAGAGTAAGAGAGTGGAGAGTCTCTTTTGGTGTGTAGCGCACCCATTACATTAACCTTGTAGGTACTAAGCATTGATTTGAACTTTCGTAATAAATGCAAAGTTTTATTAAAACTGCCTCATTACTTTTAAGACACATCGTGTAAAGCAAAACATACCAGAAATATTCATTAAGTAGTTTGGTATTTGTATTTTTTCTCCTTCTTTTATTTTTATTTCTACATTTTATTACATCTATTCAATTTAATAATATAAAATTGTTTGAAGGATATGAACTTCAATTAAAACATCTTAGAGTAAATAAGAAAATAGATTCCATGACAACTGATAATAAATAAGAAACAAGATTTCTCGCTCTACACTATATAAAGTATTACTGTATTATTATTTTGATGGCGTAATTATGTTCTAAAAACAAAAACAAAAAAATAATCATATAAAAGTATTAAACTTATTATTTTGAAACTACATTTGTTTCATGATGATGTAATTAATTAAAATTAATTTCGAAGAATCAGCGCGCAGCGCAACCTAATAGGATGCAACGCCAAACTTAAAATTCTGAATTTATTATTTTTCTCCCCATTTATTTTATTTTATTTTTTTGTTAAAAATACATGTCGGCATAGGAACGCAGTGCCTCATGTGGCGAGAGAGAAAATTCCATGTCATTTAAACCGATCATTTCCAGATTTTTAATTGGATGTCGACGTCTCGCGATGCAATGAAGAGATAGGCTATGTACCGCGGTAAACATCGTCGCCGAGTCCATAGAGAAAGATGCCGTCCGATAGCATTAGCGTTATAAATTTATCGACTCTTATTTATCATCTCTCTCGCTCTCTCTCTTCAATTCGGATTTGACGAACAAATTGCAGCGTCATCTTATGGCTTAAAAACGAATCGTTTATCATTCGTCATCTTCGATCAACAACTTTTTATTAGTCAATATTTTGATATTCATCCGACGTCATCTCCGACATCTCGAAAATGCTATTCAGCTCTCAAATTAAAAGACCCTTTTCTCTATAATTTTACGGCTAATTAAGATTGGCAGCGCTCATTTCAAAAGCGCAGATGCTTTTTTATTTTTCAGCCCTCTTTCCATTTCTATTTATCGTATTTACTGAATTTTAAGACACCATGATGCGAGGTTGAAAAATCAAAAACTATTTGTATTAGATTGTAGAAAGCACGAAAACAAATTTAAAAAGACATCATTAACATACAGTATCTATAGAATATTTTTATTTATCTGAATAATAATATTATATAGATGTCTATCGCACTATTAAAGTGTTTATCTGCATATAAAATAAATTTTTCGTTTTAATAAGTTCCATAATGCAGTCTTTCCCATGCCACTTATCACAGAGTGCATTCTAGGATGTGATAAATGGTCAAATTTAAAAAGCTATGTTCTCACCTGAAAACAATGGTGTTGGCGTTTATAGTATGGGAAAAAATGCACGTAAAAAAAATCGAAAAAAACCTTGTTAAAAAGCACCCCATTCCCAGAAATGCTACTACAAAACTATGCGTCTTACAATCCAATAAAGCTACGTAAAAAATTACTCCTCCGTCTTCTTTGATCTTTCTTTTTATTTTTTTTCTTCTTCGGTATTTTCACTTTCCGTTTTCAGAAACATTTAAACGCACTTATAAGAGATTTACAACTTTGTTTACGAAAAATTTTCCCTTAAAAGAATCGAGGAATCCGCTCGATAGAACATCGGGAATAATGTTTTCTTTCTTATTTTTGTCGTCGTCGTCAATTTCATAAGTTTTTAGGGAAAATAAAATTGCCGCCGATGACGTCAATAGCGACAGGAAATTCGATCAAACGTCTCTCGATGCTTGCCTAACGTTGACGCAATAATAAAAGTTTAAAAATTAAATTTTCGAGCTTCTCAATTTGGAAGATAACGAAAAAGATTTGAACCAATCCAATTCGACGATCGATTTCGTTTCTCCTTACTTTCTTTTTTTATTATTGTTTAAAAAGACGAGAAGTGTCATCTGTTGACTTCGCAAAAGTCGCTATTATGCCTCGAGTCAGTAGACGAGAATAAACCGATGCAGCGCTAAAAATGTTGTCATTTACACCCAGCAAACATAGGCGAAAAAAAAATCCCACCAATAACAAACGCTACTACTAATAAAAGATGTAATTAGCACATAAAATAACACATTTCTAAGCTTAATAAAAATTTTCTTTCCATGCGGCTCTTCCTTTTTTTAAAAAATACCGTAGAACTTGGTTATAACGTCCTCAAATGCAACGCCATTTTCCAAGATTCCCTTAGCAATCGTATGCAATTCCCATACAAAAAACCAGTTATTGCGTCAAGAAAAACGCTAACCTCGGTTATAGCGTCTAAAAAATCAGAACACAAGATTTGTTTTACAAGTTTTTGCAATTGTAAACCAAATTAAATGCTTTATTTAAAAAAAATCTATTAAAGGATCCGTACAAATGCATCAATCGCATTCAAACGTAATACGGGTTTTAGGTACGGTACTCGGATGTAACCAAACTCGGATATCACGTTATAAAATGCTAAAAAGGCTCCTCAATGACGTTATTAAGCTTACCTAGTTCTATCGTATTGTATATAAATCTTTTATTATAATTTATTACATTTTTTGGTTATTCTTATTTTCTCGAATATTCAAGCTCAACCCAACAAAAACTATATATAGGCCTATATCCATCAGCTTGAAGTTCGTAATATCGACATTTTATCGGGTTAAATCTTTCTTCAATCGATCAAGATCTACAATCAGATAAAAAGTTGTCGTTCCGATTCGTCAAAGCAGAAGTAGTGACAACGACGCCATTTTCACCTCGCAAACGCCTCTCCATCGTTCTGGCGTCCAACATGGAGAAAAACTTTCAATTGAAACTCTATACTCGCTATCCCATACGTAAAGACCGGTCACGTCACCATGGTCATCTAGCCGTATAAATATCTTAATAGGATAGTGAGCGAACTGACAATCTAACAAAAAAACAAGAAAAAGAAAAGAAGAAGAAAAAATAATAATAATAATAAAACTCCCTCAAAACTCGCCCCCAAAAAAGAAAAGAGAGAAAAAAAAATGAAGTCGTCAACAAATCTCTTTCTCCATTTCAGATGAAGACTTGTAAAGGTCATCTTACGTGTGTATTTAGATCCATCCACAGTAGAAAGAAAGAAAACAAGTTGCGAGGATTTGTTGACAGGATTCCATGTTTGCACAGACGATTTACCAAACAAAGTACTTTTCTTCTACCACCCCCCCTCCAAAAAAAAACCATCGTCCGCAATACAATGTTAACAATACCGATTCCCATCTCCATCCATTGTGAAATTTGTAGATATAATACACACATAAGATGACGTGTGTATATATATATTTTTTAAGATTTTCTAGGCAGATTTTATTGCTAACTTGTTTGCACCCAAAAACCGTCGGCCTGTTTTTTATTCATAAACTCCGGATCAAGGTGTAAACTCGGAGGTGCGTATGACTAAGCTAAAGAAAATGTCGTATTTTGCCAAAAAAAAAAAAAGAAGAAGAAAATAGTGTAAAATCCCTAAGCCTCGACATTTATCACGGCCGCTTGCCCCTCCAAACTCCCCATCATCCCCGCACGTTGTCGCTATCGCGCTTTTTTTTTTTTGAAGTTGTTTATTCAACTTTTTTTTTTCATGGGTGGCAGCTGCATGGAGCAGACTGAATGGCGCCATTTTTACATCTTCTCATTTTTTCCCACGTGTATAAATTTCCATTAAACGGCGCCAATCGGTGTCACCACGTTAGCACTTTCAACTAAAGTCGAGAAAGACATTTTCTAACAAAATCGATTTTTTTTTTACCCCCACCTATCCCCTTCTCTCACTTATCCCGCCTTCCTCTTAACCATCACCCGTGCTTTTCACTTCAACTTTTAAACCAATCGAAACAGACAAACAAACAAACAAGAGAAAAAAAAAACACCAATCCGAGTCAACATTCGAATTAGAAATTTCGAAAGCGTCCATTATTCCATTTAGAATCCTTGAGCAAGTATAAACATTACATGTATTAATAATAAAACAAATACAAACAGTGAGCTCGAATCTTCACAGAGTGTGCGAAAAATTTTAAGTTTTTTTTTTTTATATATAGCAGCGTTAAAAAAAATTTAAACCCACAAAACGCAAAAAAAAAAAAAAAAAAGTAAATAAATAATGCAAAAGACATGAGAAATATTTCTTATATCAAATATTAAACTTATTGTAACATATTTATAACATGTAAACATTTTAAAGATTAACAGGTTGAAAACGCCTTCTAAAATTAAATAGCAAAATATTGACATTCTAATCATAATATTATCCTTGACTGTATACTGCTACCGACATTGCGATTATACTGTATTCATCCGCCTATGTACTGTACACACTACGAAATAAGTAACATAAATATATTCTAATAGTTTCACAACTTTTCTGGGTTTAAGCTCTGGCGGCAGACGAATTCGGCTATATAGTCGACCTTGCCTGTATATAACACTAGGCGCGGCTATTACATTATGGAACTCGCTGATTTCTATTGGAGCTCTTTTATAGGGTAAAAAATATTATAAAAATTAACTGGAAAAGAAGTTAAGCGAAAACCAGACCTTGGATTCCAAAATGAAATGCTACAGCCTACCACATCTAAAATATCCGGAAACAGTACTGTACCTCGATTAGTCCGGTTAATCGGTTTCGCCAATATCCCGGACTTATCGAAGAACTGAATACACTATGTACAAAAAAATTAAAATTATTGGCTCAACGGGGTACTCCAAAAATATTTTTTTAATACAGTACATGTATGTAGGGCCTATCATATCGCATAACTTTAAAACCACATTAAAAAAAACTGCAGAAAAAAACAAATAATTATAACAACTTGACTGAATAAAAGAATATTTTTATAGAGCTACGAATTTTTTTAGAAGTTTTTTTATATTTTCAAACCGAACTATAAAGAATCCCGCCTGATAGAATTTTATCTAAGCGAGATAATACCGAATCTACATTCAATACAGTATTGGAAAAAAAAACATTAATGGAACAGTAAAAACACTTTAATGAAACAGTAAAAACACTTTAATGAAACATGTACAAAATTATAGTCTGGTTGTTGGGTTTGTTTGTTTTTTTTTTTTTTTTTTGCATGCTTTATGTAGACTCGTGCAAAAATGTATCATTAAAGAATTAAATCGATCAAGACAATAATTTATTTCATTAATAAAAATAAATTCCCCAGCCTATAAAAATACAAAGTAAACTGTCGTACGCAGATGTTTTATTTCCAGACGTAAATCGTGCGCCATTTAAATCCTGTGATATCACCTCCCACATCCCTCCTTTTTACCATTCACTAAACATTTTGAAAGAGTGATGTGATCCGTTTTGATTCGCTCTCCTACTCAAACGTCAGTCATATTCAAAAAATCGGTCGTTCAAACTGAAAAATATTTGCGCATATTCGTATAAATGTCAAGGAAATATAGAATTAACTACCCTGCTCGGCTTTATTAAAAAACGTCACGTGCCTTTGAAAATTTCGTTATATATCGCACGACGTAGCAGCGAGAGAGTATTACCGATGGTTACACATGTAAATTTGTGTAATACACTTTTTCCTTGGTCACTGTTACCCTCGCAACTTTTCCCTCATACAATACTTCATCAAAACGTATCGCGCGCTTTGGCATGCATACCCCAGCGCTATCGAGCGTTTTTGTGCCGAAACATAAAAGAATATAAAAAAAATATATATGAAAAAAAAAAAGTAGAAAATATAACAAAGTATAGAATTTCCTGTGGGATCATTGCGTGCGTTTTATGCAAAGCAGAAAGAAAACGAACAAAAAAAAAAAAGTGAAGAGAGTCACGCAGCGCCCTCTATCTATCGTTTTCATTTCAGCTATACCATAGAAATATACCTCAATACACGTACGCCATAGAGGTTTAAATTCAAGAGTTTGTGTGCGCAAGTGTGAGTGCAGATAAAGTGTCATTTGAACTTTCATTGCATAACCCGACTTTTTTTTTCTTCCCCAACAAAATGGAAAAAGCCGCAATCGGTGAGTCTGCTCAATCTAAAGTCTAGACTCAAACATCACATCAATTTTCATTGGTCAAAAACATCAAAATGAGATCAAGTCTCACTTAGCGTATACAGTAGAAAGAAAAGACTAGTCAGAAAAATAAAAATAAATATTAGCTTAAGCTCGCGGTTGTCTCACTCCGCAAGATTGAGCAAAATACTTTTTGTTACGGTATATTTTTTTTAGAGGAATTGTTATTCAGAATTTATATAGCGAAAGATAATTAAACTGTTTGATATCATCATTTTACCTCAAAAACCCACATTTTCCCTTCTTTAAAATTTAAAAATAAAAAACTTTCAATTTAAATAAGATTTTTTTTTTTTAGGAGAAATTTTTGAATACGGTATATTATACTGTACGATAATTTTTTGCGCATGGATACATTCCGGAAATTACAAGCTATTGCAGAGCCGTCATAAACTTGGTTTAGGTCCACCAAGACTTCTCTAAAACGCATGAAATATAATAAATTACAGTAAACTCTCGATTATCCGCTTTGCGGTTTATCCGTGGTCTTTTTTATCCGTATTTTCTTAGTTTTTGTTGAGGTATTTTAACACACAAAATAAAAATAAAAAAATCGACACATTTATAGTGAAAAATAAATCATCATACAGTACTTGTAAGTACAGAAAACTACTGTGCATAAGTCATAATTGAATGTGTAAGCCCCGATTATCCGCAAAATTCAGAATACGCGATTGTCGTACTACTCGTAGTCATTATAGCAGTTAATCGGAAGTTTGCTGTATATCTGAAAACTAGTATTACTGTAAATAGTTTGTTATTTACGGAGCTCACCTCCGTTTGGTCACCAAGTACTGAACCTATCCGCTATCCCTAAACACCCGAGTTTGGTCGGTTAGGATGGGACCGCTAAAACTAAACCAATCAAATGTACTGAAGCTATCCGCTATCCCTAAACACCTGAGTTTAGTCGGTCAGGATGGGACAGCCAAAACTAAACCAAAACCAATCAAATGAACAAACTCTACTTCCACTTCTAGGATTCTAGAAATGTTACTGAGTAGGAGAGGGGTCTCTTTTGAAGGTGCAAGCAGTGATTTGCGATAAAATAATACAAAGTTGTTTTAAAAATGTCTAAATACCGCAATTATTTTTGTGTCATGCTATGAATATTCGATGGAGAAAAAATAAGATTCCTTTCATCATTTTCCATTGACTAGTTGGTCCCGATTTACGCGATGTTCCCATACAACTAAGCCTACATACAACGCACCTACACCGCAAATGGTTGACAATCGCTTATTCGGAAATAATAAATTCCATTCACCCCGGATAATCGAGAATCTACTATAATCTCAAGCGCATAGTCTTCACCCGTCGTGAAAATAACACGTGCGAAAATGGCAAAGTAATCTACCAACGAAGAGATTTCGGGGATTTTATTTTCTCTTTCGAAAGTTGAGTGAGAGATGGGTTGGACTATAAAATTCCAAAGATGAATAATAAGTTTGGAGGTGTCAGTGACAAGTGTGCATGACAAGTGCATGGCATATGGAAGGGATTTCACAGCTAATAATAACATGTAGTAGAGCAAAATGTAAAACGGCGGCTAAGTGTACAGAAAACTAATGTACATTTTTGTAGCTTTTTTTCACCACCGGTACAAGAAGAAAAAAAACCAACGATGAAAAATATATATCGGTAAATTTTTTTGACAGCTGAATTTCTCAACTTCATTTCCTCCTCATCTCCACCCATAACACACTCCCCCCTATAAACCTTTACGTATATCCTCTGACAGATAGTTCCACCTACATAATGATAAAGAAGAACCGGAGAAAAAAATGGCACGTGCAATGTGAACGAAGAATCAAATTGCATCGCGCGAAGATACGAATGTCGGTAAAATCCAGCAACTGCGCATGTGCGCACAAAATTCACCTACGCAACTAATTCATTCTCTGGTATGAAAAAAGATCCTCGGACTCGTAGCAAAGTCCTTTAACATTAACAAAAATAGGGGAAGAGAAAGAGAAAAAAAATATCAAGAAAAAAAGGTAATCATTTATCTTTCTCCCTTCATTTTTCGATTTTTTCCCACAGTTTTTTCTCAGTTGGGCGTCTTACTAGATCCGCAAAAATATGGATCCTACCGCTAACAAATAAATAGCTCATAGCCCTTTCATGTATTCTCACAGAAAAAAAAAACTCCTCAAAGTTCTATATTGTACGTAATACAATGTTATAGAAATTTCTACTACAGTATAATATAGAAGAAAGAAAAAAAAACCGGAAGTTGCCAACAAAAGACGTAAAAGTCTTTTACAATTGATGAAATTTAACTTTTTGCTACATGGTACAACTCAATGAATGATTTTTACAAACTTAAATCTGTAAATCCAATTGCTATTGATGATTTAATTCGAGATTTTGGCAAAGCCCCAAACGCTTCAGCTCCAAGTGTGTTCCCACCCTCCACTCACAGTCGAGACAAGTGGTTGTCACACGAAATCATTTCTGCCACATACTTTTCTAAACCTAATAATTACTCCAAATTTTGAAGAATCCGATATTTAATCAGAATTTACTATTTTGTCATGAATAGATCAGAAACTTATATGGCTCAAAAGTAATGAGATTGCTTTAGTAAAGCTTTGTATTTATTACAAAAGTTCAAATCAATGCTAATACGTTCGAAATGAATCCTATTAAAGGAGAGGGGCCACTTCGGAATCCACCCCCCCCCTCCCCAAGAAAACAATGTGCATTTGGTCAGTCACAGCTTTTGAATGTTGATCCACAATGAAAAATAAAGACTTTTCAAGGGATTTTCAATTGAGGCAACAAAAAAAAAATAATAAAAAAAACCCCCCAACACAGTAGTAAAGCTTTGAGCCTCTTTCAAAAGCCCTTTTACCTCAAAAAAAAAAAACTCAAAGCACTTAAAATTTTACCATTTTGTCACCATAGAAAAAAATTGCGGTACCCGAGCAAATGTACATTGGTGAGCGTTCTCCTGTAACCTTAATAATAAACACAAAAGCTTTATTAAAATACTCTCATTACTTTTATGCTACACCGTGTAGTTCTGGAGAACCCATAATAATTCATCGCAGTAGCCATGCACAATGAGGCATATCTTATCTTTTACAAAAAGTTCGATGCTTTTCTATGAGAAATTATCAATTTTCTTATCTTTCAACTTCCGTCCATGCCATTTCACTTCCGTCATTCCCCTCCCACTCCCCCCCCCCTCCCCTCCCTCCAACTCTATAACGATTGCAAAACAAACAAAAAACTTGTTTTTATCACAACAGCCATTACGTCTATCTTTTACATTCACCCATCAGCACACACACATGCATTGGTTTGCCTCATTCACAACGCCACCTACAGTACAGTTAGCTACTCGTACTTGCATCTAATCTCCCCTCCTAAACTATTTAGTTAGAGCTAAAAACAAAAATAAATACCAATAACATTAAAAAGTAAACACTTTCCCTGAATAAGCGCGTGCGCACGCGAAATCAACCAACGCACACACCAATTACCAGCGTTTAAAAAAATTAAGACGTAATTTATGGCACGGAATGAAACACATATACGCGCACACACACACACGTACATTTTTTTTTTATATATTTTTTTGCGTTAAACAAAAGCTGATAGGAAGTTATTAAAACCGAGAGAGATACGAGTTTCGTTTCAACGTGGAATATTATTAATCAAAGAATGGAATTCGGGGAATTCGCATTTCGACAATTAAAATAACATTCAAGTACGCCCGCGCGCGTCTATATCGCTCGTACAGCGTATACACTCGTAGATGACAGTGAGAATGGATGGGGGCGAGAAGAACAGCGCTAGATGACGCCATGCTACATCAACGGGCTATGTCAAAAAATCGTTAAAAATACATAAAAATATTTGCAGATAATATCTCAGTCAATTACATGTACACAGCGCAAATAAACAATTTTTTAAGTCGCAATCGATAATTAACTATGTATACGTACAATATGAAAGTAGGGTATAGAGGGAGAAAATATTAGATTTTCGTAAAAATGGACAAGCGCAAAAAAAAAATGAAGCCGGAAATTCATCGCTCTAATTATGCCGCGAGATAAAATAAAATATAAAAAAGTCGCTTCCTAAACAGTAAACACGAACGAAAACGCGTATGCACAAGCACCGAAAATAAATTTTTTTTTTTCCCTTCCAAATTAAATTAATACGGAATAAATTAGCATCTCCAATTTTATCAAAAATAAAATAAAAAAAATTATAAAACCAAGAAAAAAAAATCAATAATTAAGAGATTAATATCAGAATGCACTGAACCAACTTTTAATCCGCTGAAGTTAAAACGTTTAGTCAGTATAATTTTTGTGTATATAAAAAAATTAAATTGAATACTTAAATTACATTAGCAAATTCAAACTGATTTCAGATAATTTTTTTTTTCTTTTTTGGGGAGATTTACGCGAGTCGAAAAGTTATTTTTAAATAAAAATTTACCAATCAATTCAATGATACGATGTTGTCAAAAATGTATGTTAACGAATTAAAACTTAACAAAAGTCGATATTTTATCTTTAAAAGACCTAAAAACATTCCACCCATTTCTCCCCCTGCCCTCCATTACATTCCATCCGCGCTTTTCCTCATCCACATAAAAACTTATTGATTTAAAGTAAATGAAATCGATCGAAACCGCTTAGAAATCTCGCGAGAGCGTTTCTTTTATAAAGTTGGCATACCCAACATAGGAAAGAAAAAAAAATTCTCCAAGACAACAACCAAAAAAAAAAAAATGTCTACCATTTGACATTTTCTATCTTTTCTTCACTCATTCATCGTCGTTTTAAATAAATTCGGTTAACTCGGGGCCTCCTGCACGTTGTTCGCCAAAATATTCTACTCGCTGTATTCCCCTCCACCCCCCCAAAAAAATGTTTGATAATCATTTACTTTGCTTATTCAATTTGCAAAGTCCATGTCTTATCTCCGCCCTTCCCATCGCCACTAACAACAAACACAGTGTAGGAGGAGCGCGGCGTGAGAGTGGGTGAAGCAGATGACACTCGACCGCAGCGCCGTTCCCAGTCCAATGATTGATGTGGGGACGGATTAACACCATCCTCAGGTCACCATTCATCATCCTTGGGTCAAAATATCCTCCCTCCCCACCCACCACTCTCCTATACCAATCTCTATTCTCTCGGCCGCTTCTTTTGCGGTGGTCAAATAGAGATATCTCATTAACCCTTCTACTCCACAACATAAAACGAGAGAGAGAGAGCGAGATCTGTTTGGCGTCGCCGTAGAACATTACGTCCGAGGTAAAATATGGTAGACCGCTGGAAGGCGAGGAGGATGTTTATGTGTAGGGTGGCGGATCGAAAATAAAAGTAGGAGGGTGGGGGGGAATGATGGGTAAAAGAAATATAACCTCTTTTATTAAGATACAAACGACTAACACGTGTTTCCAAACTCCAATCTCACGGTATCTGCTGCACAGAACCCGAGGTCAGCGCGTGCAGCGGTCAATCCGAGGTCTATGGATTAGCATCCCCGCGCTCAACCTATAACGTATATACTGTAGTAACGATATCGATTACTCAGCTACTGGCTAATTTACCGCCAGCACATAATTTTCCAGGAAGAAGAATTCGCCCTGTCACGAACATTCGCACATCGCTGTAGAGAATAGGAAAGGACGAAGAAAAAGATAAAAAAAATCTTTGCGAAGCAATAATTAACTACGGCGATTAAATTATAATAAAGTTTCAACGTTAATTGATATTAATTAACTTTAAAAAGTTGTTTTGAATATTCGAATGTCAAGAGAGATCGAGAGAGAAAAGTTTTAAAAAAGCGACGATGTAAATTAGGGAACGCGCGCGAGAAGAGAAAAAAAAACGAAAATCTGGTCATCGTTTGAAAATCAATTATAGTTAATTAGGACGTCAATTAGTTTTGAATAGGATTGAAGTTAATTACCTCTAACGCCCTCTTTTCTCCGCTCATTCCCTCTCTCGCTCGCTCGCTCCATCTCTGTTTCGTCCGAGATAATTTTCCGAGCGAATACGATTTCGTGTGACCACAATCCGGCCCTCGCTTCGCCGTTCGATAGATAAACAATAAACCCGCATACCCGGTATTACAAATCCACCGCGCGTGCGCGTTACTCGCTTCCTCTCTTTAACTTTTTTTTTTTTTTTTCATTTCTTTTTTCATTCTTCATTCCCTCTCGAATCATTTTACATAAACGTGAATAGGATTCGGAGACGTCGAAATCATCGATTTTTCCACTCAAAAACTCTGCCGAGGACTTGGATATAAAAAAAAAAAAAAAAAGAAACTGAAAACCAATATGTTGGCGTATCATGTGACCGTATAACCGATTCAATTAATTAAAGGTCACCGTACGGGTCAACAAAGACGCTCCGATCCGCGCAACAAAAACAATCAAATCCTTCTCAACGATAGTTATTGCAAATGTAGTATTGATGTTAACCGTTCACAAATTAATAGTCGTATACTCGGTTATTCACTTGCGCAGTGGCATGGTTAATTTAATTGAGAATTTGCGCTTAAATTGACCCTAGCGACGTTAAAATTATTATACGTTGAAACGATAGGTGACGACATGGAATTATTTTAACAGGTGTGGCAATACGTTAATTATGATAAGGTTTTTTGTGTGCGCCTAAAACAGTGTGCTTTTAAATGTTTGCCTAAAATAATATTATGCTAGCCGTAGTAAATTGTTTTTTTTTTTAGCACGCACATAATAGCAAGCACAGACACCAATAGATAATTTTAGAATTAATTAGCAAGTCCATGAGTGAGCCCATAATATTATGAAAAATTGTCATGTGACGTCACTTTGTGTTTTAATGTGGCTATATTGAGTAAAGACTCATAAAAGTAGATACCGTGATTTTTCAATTTCATGCGGTGCCAAAAAATATATACACTGTGTCCACAAAAAAAGGCATCCAACTGAATTAGCATGAAATCCTTTTAATAATTTAAATATGTATTTCAAAACCACATGAAAAAATTTTAATTTAAGGACTTTTTTTAATATTTAATTGTTATATTCTGTGTTGCAAATATTGTCTTTCAGTCTCAAAACACGCAACAAAACGAGCTGAGCCCCTTAATAGGTGTTGCACCAGTTACAGCTTAATCGAATTTCGGGATCGGCTTTCCAATCGGGTTTTCAAAATATAAAATAAATAAATACCGATATTATAGTGTTTACAAAAATTCGTTTTGGCTTTTTAAATACAAAAAAAATATTTTTTAAAAAAACCATTAGATTATACTACTAGGCCTATATATTTTAAATGAATAGTTCCGATTTTTAATTAAAATTCTACGTCAACCACTATTATCTATTTTCAATTTCCCAACTTTTTTAATTACAACTTCACTTAGTCATCGACTTCATTAATCTAATCTATCGACAACCCACCATCAACAGCAAACCAAAAAAAAAAAAAGTCTTTATCGTCGTTTACAATAATTGCAACCAACCAGAGAAAAAAAATTGACCGTTCGAACTATTTTTTCGACCTTAAACGATGAAAAGAGAAAGTAAAAAAAAAAAATTGGCTGCATATTTGTTACAAAAGAAGAGTTTAACCTCCGAGTCACCCTGTACGTGTCCAGCGTATAGGTAAAGTAGTAAAGGATTGATGTACGCTATCGTGATCGATCAAGTCTACATGCGCGTTGTGATGAGGGGGTGGTGAAAGGCGGGTGAACGCTTTCCGCACGTACGATCAGCCGGTCAACCCACTCCACCCACCGCCCATAGTGCACGGTCTGCAAGAAAAATCGGACGTTCGGACGCTGTGAATTAGGTTTGAGCAGGATGAGGAGAAATAGGAAAGAGGGCGGGGGAGAGAAATGAAAGGAAAAAATCAATGAAATGGATGAATGTAGTTGCGGTGGTGACCACGCAACGTCGCTTCTGATCTAATAATAAAAAGGATATAGTGTAGTGATGCTAGATGGTGATGCTCAGCAGATGGCGCTCGTTTTCATCACCACCCCCGTTCACTTGTGGGAATTCAACCTCTTACGATAGATATCTAGAAATCGCTCGTTCCACCCCCCACTCTCCATCCTTCGCTCTAGCTGTGTGTCTGCTGCTTCGTTCTTGCAGTCGAAGGCCATTTTGGATGAGTGAAAAAGTATCTAATGCAATTTCAGATGAAGAGACGATTGTTTTATTATTTGATCCCTCCCTTCTTCTCCCCCATCGCCATATCCTTTCTCACCCGACAATTGCTCCTCTTCCAATTCACCACAAAACTTCAATACCGATGAACCGTTAACATGCACAAAGTCAAAGAAAAAAAAAAATGCATTACAGAGGGGGCGAAAAAAAAATCTGATTAAAAATGATGAATAAAACGAGGGAAAAAACGATGAAAAATTGTTGCAATATAAATAGAAAAAAAAAAATCAAACTGTACATAGCAACCAAACGCAAAGACTAAGCACTGGTACATGTACTAATTTTAAAGTTGTAGTATTATTTTTATCGTTAACGTTCGTTTAACTATTCTGTACAAAAGAGTTCACATCAAAATCACTGTCGTACAAAAAAACTCATTCACTGTATGGGATTATTAACTATTAATTGAAGGGCTTGCAGCAATAACCAGGCTACTTCGTTTTTGCTAAATTAACGTGGGAGGAAAAAATGATTTAAAAAATCAATTTTTAAATTATGCTAAATGTGTTCTCCCCATTTATTTTACGTATTATATTAACAGTGAATGGGTGAAGCTTGCATGCGAAAATGTCGTTCATTTAAAATTTAAAGCTGCCTCGTTTTTGCACTAAATGCGACTAAAAATGCTCATCTACGGGAGGTAATAAATGCAACAAATACGAAAATATTGCACAAATGGCTTACTAATATAACTCAACAAAAATTAATTATCGCAACTAAAATAATTGCACGTTTTAAAAAAAATGTTTTTATGCGCTACTTGAAAGAATTACGTTTTGGCGCATGCAACGTTTTAATGTGAGAAAATTTTATTCAATAAACGTTACATACATTAAACGTAGTGCTGTAATTTATAATGTTAAGTGCGTATTATCCTCATAACTCTGTGTCTTTTGTTTATTTGCAGATTATAGAGGGCATCCATTATCCAAGCGAAATAATTTCCCCAACATCCCCGGATAAACGAGTCTGCTTTGCATTAATACTAATTATACTAATATTCAATTCAAGCGCGTAGTTTCTTTAAATAATAATAATAATAAAAAAAAAGAGCAAAAATTCATAATGACTTGTTTTCCAAACCAATAATTGTGATCTACGCTATTTAAGGATTGCTGTTGGTAAACAACGTGTTGATAAATTTTTAATTTAGCAAATAATGTACGCATGGTAGCGCCTTCTGCAGCGTTCCTGCCGCCACTTATGGCGAATAAATTAATATATCAGCAGAAATTGGCGAATAAATGAGAAATGTGGAGGAGGAGGAAGAAGAAGACATCCATTAACTGTTGTTACGACGACAGCGACCTTAGCCTACGCTTTGAGATGGAGGTAGAAAACGACAGAGTGGATTTACATCGGCATTCCCGTCTTTTCAAATGCCAATTAATTTGCAAAATAACTTCTCCAACCCGCCAATCAATTGGGAGACAGCCTCGCATTACGTAGAAACGGAAACTGTATACAATAACAACCCGCTTCAACAACGACAACCGAAGAAATCGGAGAAAAGGAGGTGGAGAGGGCGGAAAGAGAAATAAAAATCACTTTTCCGACGCCATTTTGCCTCCACGGACCAATTGGGAAACATTTGCTTTGAAAAACCACCGACGACGCCACCGGAGTTGAATTTACATACGTCACGCCCCCTCCAAACCTTGTAAACAGATGACGTCAAGATAGCACCTTAGCTGTATGTGTACATGCATTCCCGTTTACTTGTAGTAAGTTGTGTTCAAAACGCGACACCTTCGAATGCGCAAAACGAAAATTGTTGTTAATAAGTGCGCCTGCGCGCGCAACACACGACAACTTTCAATATTCGAAAATGCTACAAGCACGCGCCATCCTCCATCAAAAAGCAGACAAAACAAAATAAACGAGGCCAAAAGGTGCGCGCCTAACCTGTTCCGTCGTCTCCTTCGAGTTGAACAGCCTCCCTCGCTCTCTCTCGGTTAAAAGCGAATCCAGCGCGTCATCTTCAGTTCATCTCACCGATTGTCAACACAAGAGCAACAACACTCCGAACCAAATTTTTTTTTGTTTGTTTGTTTTTAATCTAACGCCGGATCTCTTTAGCTCGCGCATGCGTGATTCTTCATTTTTCTAATGCATTTCCGTTTTATAAACGAAAAAAAAAAAAAAGAAAGAACGAGAGCATACATCTAACTCAGTAATCCTCAACTCCGACGAATATAAATTTCAACCGTAAAAACCATCTAATCTTTAAACGCATCACTTTTTATTTGCACCCCAGCTAACAAAAACATAAGAGCCTACGTTCGAAAACTAGTAGGTCACTTGCGAAATAGGGCCAAAAGGTGGAATTATATCATCGGCTGCAGCTTGGCAACTTGCGAAATTTCCTTTAGCAACATCCAATTTTTTTTTTTTTTTTATTTAAAAAATAAAGTAGTTAAACTTGAAATTTGGATGAACAAAATAAATGGACTTAGGTTTCAACGTTATTGAATTTTTTTTTTTTAAAGCAAAACAAAAAAAAAAGTCGTAAATTTAACATGACTTCCAAAATAATACATGTTTGAAACGGCATAATGGTCAAAGACTTAAGGCGGATTTGAATATTTCGTTTATGCCTTGTATCGAATACTTTTTATTATTTTTTTATACTGGCCATTAGGGAGTTAAAGCTCAAGTACTGTACAACGTGTCATACGCTACAATAAATATCCCATCATGTGAATAGTAAAGACGTTGTAAACTTTTGCATTATTCTAACGTGGAAGATATCGCGTTACTTTTATATCAGCATTATTTTTATTTATTTTTTTAATAAAAAAAAAATAACACAATTTTTATAGTTTAAAAACGTTTTAAACTTTACGACTTATTTTTAGCATCTCTTTGATCTGATGTAAAGGGGAATACGTCGAGTTTCCGGCGAATCAAGCAAAAATTTCCCGGGCTTCCAAAAATATTGACCATTTCAATAACAATAAACTATACAAATACAAAAGTCTAGACTCACTTTACTGTATCACCGTACGCATTTTAGATTTAGTGCAAAATAATTTTCGAAATTTACAATTCTAAATAATAATACAGTATACGTTGTACGCTGTCGTTGTTTTTTTTTTGTATACCAAATAAAAGCAATTTAGATAGAAAATACGTCTTGAAAGCATCCATTTGTACGTGAAAGCTTTTTCCTCGGGGAAAAAAAAAACATAATTTTCTAAAAATATTTCCCATAATGCATTAATACGATTTTACGCTCACCCCATAATCTCGCTAAAGTAAAATCCTATTAAGTTGTCATTTATTTAAATGGATGTAATTTGGTCGTGTTAAATGAACTTTGAAAAGTAATGAAATTTAATAGCCTCTTCGTTTCGTAAATATATATTTTTTTTACGAATATAATTTTAAAACCGTCAAAGTATAACAGATGATGATATTATATTTAGTAAATATTTTTTTTTTCTTTCATCTTTTCAATCTAATCCCATGCTGTCTGCGGGGATAAACATTTGAAAAAGGATGAGCGAGAGATGAGTGGGAGGGACGACATGAAGTGACACGTCCCGTCACAAACACACGAAGAAATAAAATGGATGACGAAGTAAATTATCTCAATTAAAAAATAAACACGAATCAAATAAAATATAAAAATGACAAGGTCGTCAGAATACCATCAGACGGACGCGACCAAAAATTTTCCGCGTTAAATTCACTTATTCCGTCGTCATTTAGTATTCTCTATTAAAAAAAAAATGGGAAATGTTGTTACATTTTTTTTAACCGGAAAAGGAAAATTAAATGTAGATGAAAACACGTACAACGTTTTTCAATTATGTAATTAACAAGCCCCCCAACAATAAATAAAATATAAATAAAACTGTTCATTTCTTTGATGAGATTTTAATTTAATATTTTTATTCTTTTGAATGAAAATAGAATTAATGACGATGTAAAAAAAAAAGAAATTGTTCTTACTGTCATCGTTCTCGCTTCTACAGTATTTAATTACTATACTCACTGGAAGACGTTTTAAAAAAGAGAAAAATAATATACAGAACATCGTATTCTACATCTACTACTACCACCCACAATTTACATCTTTCATCTACGAAAATTATAAGAAAACTTAAGCTATAAAAACATTTTCAGAATCGCGTCAATACAAAGTTTACGGTAACACGTATAACCCCATAAATAAGGGAAAATGGCGTCAAATATAAAATGGTTTTAACGCACAATGTTTACCCCTAAGCTTTTCAATTTACCGTGCACTGTTTGACGAATCATCTTTGAAACTACCACGTAAAATAAGAAAATAAAATTGCTCGTACTTTGGGCCAACTGCAATGCATAATAATTATATTGTATTAAAAGTGTATACACAGTGTACCGAAATAGATGAAACCCAACAATACTCAGAAAATTTTCGCTTTAATTAGGCCCAGCTTTAATGACCAAAATTTAAATACAGTATTAATAATCTTCTCTCTTTTGACCTCAACACACGCACCAAAACGAGCTCGCCACTCACTATCCACTGCATTAATAATTTCAACTTTGTCCTAATACAAATTTTTTTCCCCCTGGTGGTATAGCTTATAAATAGTAAAATACCGGTAATTATTTTTATAGTATAGATTAAAATAGTTTTAGTTTAAAAATCATTTAATAGCTCGCTTTTTCACTATACCCTAGGCTGTTTTTTTTTTTTCGGAACATCGTGTAAATACTGTATGTTTATTTATATAGATGGATAAATATACGTTAAAAGCCAACATCTCAAAGGCATTTTAACCGTAAAGTAAAAATAATATTTCCTTTAAAAAAACAAACAAAGCAATTATTTTTTTAAAAAATGCAAATTAACGAAATTATTACTTTTCGTAGAAATTTCGCTCATGTTTTTTTTTTTCCTACTTCATAATATAATTTTTATTTTTCATTGAAATTTGTTCCCCTAGGATATAATAATAAGTGATGTATTCATTCATTACAATACTATATCTTCTTGACGGAGAAGAGAGGGAAGGGGGAAAAAAAAACAACGGAAATAAATCAATAAAGAAAACGAGAGAATGAAATAGAAGCCGCTGCGTTTGACAACTTCATTCTCATTATTTTCTTCATAAAAAAAAAATTATTCAAAAATAAAAAAAAAAATAAATAATAATAATAACGATAATAATAAGCATAAAAAACATTGAAAGCAGATTTGCTTTAACAAAGTCTCATTCGCGCAAGCTCGTTAATTATAAAAGGAAACCCTGAAAGACGAGTTGAGGGAGGGGGGAGGGACGGGAAGTCGGAGAAGGAAAATTAATTCCGTTCAGAATTAAAAAATTGTGTAGAAATGTATGGTGAATGAGTAGTTGTGTAAGCGGCGAAAGGAGAGAGAAAAATAAAAATAATCCTATCAAATCTCAGACTCAACTCACGTTTTCCTAAACAAATTAAAAAATAAATAAATAAAATGGCTGCTGAGTGATTAATTACCCATTTTCATCACACACACTCGTATTTAATTCGTTACAAATAGCGGAAACCGTCGTTTTGTGTGTGTGTAAAAGATTAATTAAATCCACTTTTTATCACTTCCTCCCTTCTCAACACCTTCCCCCTCCCCGCACAAACTTCTCCCCATGTTTTCGCTTATTAAATCGGTTAGCAAGCCACTTGAGAGCGTGACAACTTTAGAAAATTACGTGTAAACGTCCAACGAATAAAATTTAATCAATAAAATGTTTTCTTTCGAACCTTTTCCAACAATTAAAAAAAAAAACACACCACTCCTATTTCTTCCTTTCCAAATTCCAACATGCACTCGCTAAATCGACGTTTTATTTATAATCCGCAGAATCCGCGCGCGTAATCCGACCGCGCGCAATTTGCGAGTCAACGCGCGTGCGGGTTAAAACACGAGCACGAATAAAAGTTACGCAATTTTCAACAGGCGAATTTTATTACTCGTCTGCATTCTTAACCCTCTTCGCGCCCCATTTTTTTCCCCTCTCTCTCTCTCTCTCGTTTCTCACTCCCCAACATACATTTCTGAATTCTGAGGGAAAAATTTTGAGAAGAAGAAGAAAAAAAAAATATTACCACGAGATCGAATGCGTGCGCGTGCATATAGCGAAAGGTTTAATATGCGAAGCTTATAATTTGGTATGCAAAGGGTGTAGCCATTTACACGTTAACATAACGCCGCAGCGCGTTGCATTTTCCAGCTTAAAAGCTCCGCTAGAAAAAATATTGTTTAGCGCGCGTCGCCCCGGTGTTCGTTCTCTTAACATTTACGCGCATCTTTAAACTTTCCTCGTGACTTTTAATAAGAAAGGAAGAGGGGGAGAAAAAAAAATATATTTCATCAATTTTTGCGATTTTCTCCCTCGAAATCAAAAACATACCTCGAATGTTAATTAACCTGTGACCCTCCTTCTCCTCCTTCTCCCGCAGCATACTAAACACCGTCGCTCAATATCGTAAACTCAGCCGCTGCCACGCCTATGAATATATTACGATAAATGCTCGACGTATTATGCGTACAACTTCTCTCCATTAATCATAATTACAGTGTTGGCAGGTGCAACAACACGCACGCGCGTCATAATTTGGTGCTGTTTGTGCTCTGGCTCATTTCATGTTTACTTTTTCAAAATAACGACATACCTTACGCTCTGAGCCAGAGTTTGCCACATTATGACACCTTCACGACGCGTCACAAAGCTAGTTTTTAATATGATAAACGGTCATATAATATCTCACCTATATGTATATATTATTTCTAAAAAAAAAAAACGCAAAAAACAAAAAATAAAATGAAATTGACTGTTTTCTTACCCCTGAAACAACCTGGTAATAAATCTTCCGAGATAAAAGTTGTTTTTTTTTAAATTAAGAAATGAACGAGATTCGATTAAAATGGTAGTAATTAGATTACACTGCTTAATGGATGTAGACGAGAAAGTTCCGCGTAATCTCTAGAAACTAGCTCGTTAATTATCTTAGTGTAACGTTTGAACATCGTTAACTATTGTCACGGATGAGCGTGATGGCTATGCTGACGATTGCGATTGGTCGATAAGCTTTTAACGTAATTTGATATCTGTACGAGGAATTAAAAATATTTCTGATAATTAAATATATGGTGATAATACATGTACAATTTTTCGGGTATTCAATTTATTTGAAAAGTGATCAATTTTAGCAGGTTTTATTCGGAAATAAGTAAATTAATTTCGACGTTTAAAATAAAAGTTAAAATAAAGAGTATAATTAAATTAAATTCGTCGCTCGCTTTCGCATTCATATTTTTAAGTTGCTTTTGCATGACTAGGTTTTCGGTTTTAAATTTCTCTGTAATTTCGTCTGATCTCCAAGGCGACGCATACATTAAATAAAATGTTAATTAAAAGCAGCAAATACCAGAGCTAACCTCTTACAGTACCCATCTACAAAAGTTAATTTATGTGGTACATGTTTTTTGAAAAAATGTAAATTCCGAAATTAGAATTTTACCGCTAAAAGGGAAATGATCTTATTTTGTACAAACAAATCGCTTTTAAAAAAATTTTAATTCTGGTAATTACAAACATTTAAATTCTATAAAAAAAACATATACTGTACTGTATATGCGGCCGACATATCAAAACACACATACCGGCAACTAAGAAACCCCACTTAGCGGTCTCTACTACAGGCATTCATTTTATGAAATACTCTGTAAAATGTTTTGAAAAACAACTTAATCAACTAGCGCAATACAACCTTAAATAATTTGCCTTTTTGGTGACTCTTAAAAAGACAATACCGACGTATGTTCATAGGTATCACTTAGATATTGCTCAAGAGAATCCATATGTTACAAAGAAACTAAAAAGCATCCTAGTGCTCCTTATAAAAAAATATATTAAAATGAACGCACTAATGAATCGTCAGAATTACAGACGATTTTGAAGAAGCAACAGGTTAGAACAGCAAACCAACCTCTTTTTGATCACATCCTTCACGAAAAATGTCTCCCGGTACCATAAGAAGTGGAGTTAAGCATAAGAACGAGGAAAAAAGCTGAACCGCAAACTAACTAATCCTTTAAACTAAAATTGCATATCATTTTTTTAGTACTGAATATTTATAAATTCATTAATTAAATTAGTGCATTTAATGTACACGTAATTATATTTTAACCAAGTGCTTCTAACGGTGATAGATAAAAAAGAGCTTTTTATTTTTGGAATTTGAACGCGATTTGTTCTTAAGGAAAATGCGAATCCTCTTTCGATACCAATATTATTATTTCCCAATATGAAATACTGTACTTGTTAGAAATGTCATAACTTGATTCGCTTTAGAAAATAAGCGTGTAGTAAAAAAAAAAATCTGAAACAACCGGAATCTTGTTAAACGAAAACCTAGATTCATCAAACTGATCAAATATTGTATTAAGAGTTAATAAATAATATTAAATATAAAGCGCAATTCCTTCATCTCAAGATTTTTTTTTTTTTTTTCGTAAAAAATAAATAAATAAACCGATAAAGACGAACTTTATTACAGTAAATAATCAATCAATGGAATTCTAATTAAAATCCGAAATAAATAACCGCCGATAATGGCGCAGAAAGAAGAAAAAAAAACAACAACATATCGGTTAATTAAAGCATTTTCATCGGTAGAAGTAAGTTTTTAATCAAGTCTAGACGATCTCTATTTCATTTCTCAACTTCAATCAAACCCGTCCTATTCACACTACATTAAGCCGATAATTAAGTGCTTCGAGCACTTCCGGTCGTCATTGACTCGCGCCATTACATTTCATACAGCAAAAATCGAGTTACTGTAGCAACCGTTCAATTTTCTATCAACTAGTTAAAATATTACTAGTTGGCGCCGTAATAATTAGCCCCGTGTTTAGTTACTAACCGAACATTTTTCTCGAAATAAATCGACACTGTTATTTACAGCGCTAATTAGTAGGCCTACACTATATTAATCATAGAGGTAGCGAAGCTTATAATTAGCTCTAATTAATTAACAATCGCGATCAACTTTGAATTCCATCTTCCGTTCGGAGCATCATCCCCCCCTCCCAAAAAATATCTTTTCTGTCACCTGAAACAAAATCCATAGCAATTAGAGCATCGCGTTTCTTCTTTCTCTCTCTCTCTCTCTTTCGCATCGTTCATGAAACCACCCACTCAGCTTTTTATTCCACCCACTGCTTTCAAAAACAATTGTGTTTCTTCCGAGAAAAATAAAAGATTTTTGAAGAGCGCGGAGAATTGAAAGATGGAGAGAGCGAGAAAGAAGAAACGTTATTGTAAAAGTTTTACGAGTGAATATCTTCAGGTAAAATTGCATTACGTACGCGGATAAAATTTTCAGCTCGATCGAATGCGCGCGCAAGACGTGGAAAAATATTACGTAAAGTAAAAAGATGGAGAGAAGAAGGAAAAATAATAATAACTCGAATAAAATTCATTTGTGGAAGTTTTGTGGAATGCGACAAAAGTTATAAATGCAGAAAAAGGAAAAGGGAGAAAAAATATTATACGACGCGAGTGAATGTAAACAATGAAAATGGTTGCAGCATCCGTTACTATAGAAACCCTTACGCATGCGCATTGCTGATAAAACTACCTTTAGAGTAGCAGTTGTAAATATTGATCGTTAAATGGAATGAGTAAAAGCTTCCCCAAAAAAAATTTTTTTTTTTTTTAAAAAAGCACAAATTGAAAGACGAAGAGACAAAAAAATAAATAAATTAAAAAGAATCGATCTTTTTCGTTTGGTTAAGTAATGACAGTGATGCCAAAGCGTCTACTCAACTCCCCCCCTCCCCCTTTCTCTAAATAGAAAAAAAATAAACAAACATATTTTCCTATACTTTCGATAATAATAAATTATTCTCATATAATAAACAAACAATACATTTTAAATAAAAAAAAATTGTCTTTTATCAACAGATTTAATATAAAAATGCCGCATTTTTTTTGTCAAACAAAAATTTAAATTCATATTGATTAAAAATATATTTTTTCCCTAAGAAAAAATCATCAAAAAAAAAAAATGATAATTTGAATGAAAGTAAAACCAGACTATTTTTATTTAAAAAAAAAAATGAATAAAGCAGACGACGATCGAAAATGAAGTCATCACCGCACTCCAAATATTTGCTGCGCATTAATAAAATAAAAGTTATTAGATAAAAAACAGATGTATGACGTCATTCATATGTTCGACAACTCCATCACGTATACTTCAAAAATTACTTCGTCCCTCCCTCCATCCCCTCCCCTATATCTCTCTCACTCGTTTCAATCCCTTCTTTTTTTTTCTCCCCCTCCGACTCTCTCTTACCCTAATTCTCCCAACTCCCGCCACCACCCACCAGCCAATGTGTTTTAGAAAGAAAAAAATGAGCTCATAAAGATACTAAAATGACATCCGCCATACTTGATGGCTTCCAATTACTCCCATGTCACTCTTTTTTCCCCGCCAAACACACACACACGACGACGAATGATGACGACGACGAACAAGTTGACAATTTGAAATCTTAAGTCATCGAATAGCGGCGCCAATTGCGATAGCTTTTTACTTTGAAATCAGACTTTGTGAGCGTGGAAAAAACGATGCCAGAGCGAGCCAGAACGATGCTCGTAGAGAGGAAAGGGGAAAAAAAGAATAAAAAAATATATATCAAAAAATGTAAAATGTATATGAGAGACGTAAAAAAAAAATAAAAATAGAAAAACACTGTAGCTTTCGAGAGGGGTATATGTGGGGGTGAAATGAGGAAAGCGGGGGGGGGAAGAAGAAAGATGAAGAATATTGTTTACCAAATACAACTTCCCCGCCCACTCTCCTTCTCCCAAACACCTACTCAACTACCTTTGCCTTTATTTTATAAATAAATAATCTGTTTCGAATTCCACCGAGGAAAAAGTCAACTTTAAAATCCGACGCAGACATAAAAAAAAAATTGAATGGGAGTGAGGTGGGCTTTTCAAAATGGATGTAAAACAATCGAAGGAAAGGGGGGGGGGGGGGAAAGAAAAAACTGGAAGTACGTATAAAACAAAAAAAAAATTCAAAATACACACGCATATAAAATAAAAAAAAGAAGATCTAGATAGTCATAAAAAGATCAGGTGGTCAGTGAGTGGTGTTATTTTAAGTAAAGCAAACGCCGAAAGCGCTTCAATATTCTCTTTTTCGCATATTATTTACTCAAATATTTGTCGAGTCACAATAGCAGACAAAAGTAACAATTTATTCCCGGAAAGAAAAAAAAATTTTTCTTTTTTTTTTTGCCGAGAGACGAAATAATAATAATAATAATAAAAACTTACATTGACGAGGGTAAAAAAACCAAAAGAAGAAAAAAATCCTCCGTCTTTTTATTTATTGGATGTCCTATGGGGAGGAGAAAAGATCACCGAGCCGCTCCTCCCCCCTTCCACCGCCACCAACCAACCGACACTCGAGATGTACGCAACCGGAAGTGATGATGCGATTTACAAAGCCAACTGCCAAAAGTACAACTGGTTCCTGTAAAAAGCCACCAAAACTTAATTAAATCCAATCGTAAAAAAACTTGTTGCGGCGGCGGCGTTGTGCACGTGCGGCGCGTGCGCGCGCGATAGCGAATGAGATTTGTTTTTGGGGTTTGTTGGAGGTATATTTTTAACATTTCTTTTCTTATTTTCCCTTCGCCCAAATTTTTTTTTTTTTTTTTTGAAGTAAAGCAGGAATTGAACAAATGTGTACATGGGGCTGTAGTTATTCGTGTTCGACTCGAAGGCATGTGAATAATGTTAAATGTAAAAGTCAGCAGATGGCGCTCGTATGAATGTCAAGTCGACCAAAAAAAATATATAAAATAACAAAAAAAAAAAAAAAAAAGCAGAGAGAGAGAGAGAGAGCGAGAAAAAAAACGCACTCCACGCATTGCGTGTAGCGAATGCGAGATTATTGAAGATTTTTGCGCGTTCAAGAAAAATATCAGAAAACAAATCAATAATAGAAAAATGAAACGATCGATTAAAATAACTGTTTCATATAGCCTAATATAGGTTACAGTATATTTTTTTTGATAACTCGGTAAATCGCTCCGTAAGTTAAAAATTCAATTAATTGAGATTCCAATCGGAAATTTCGTACACTACACACACACATTCCCCGCAACAATTTTTTTCGTTTTTCTTTTACTCCTCGAGTGCGGTTAATGCTTATCCGCTCAATGTTAACGCGCGTGCGCAATTTTGATAACGCAGTCACGCACTGCAAAGCTGCAAAAATACGAGAAAAAGCGTAAAATATACGCTGAAGTAAAATACAAGACAAAAAAAAAAAGAAAGTCGAAAAGAAAAGAAGAAAAAAAAATAAATAAATGAAGAGAATAGGAAACGAACATGGTGTAGTTGCATATTCAGCAACAACATCAGCGCCCTCTACTTACTCCGCTAAGTAATAATAAAAACGCAACAATAATAATTCGTCTCCATTCCACACCTTCCGCGGTCCGTGTAAGCCACATGTGGAAAGAAAAGTGAGTGAGTTTTAATGGCCGACGCAGTAAAAGGCCAAAAGTCCCAGCTTACATTTGTCTTATTAATAGGCCTATATTACACAAAGAATTGACCACCAGATGACGCCACCGCCGCAGCTCGCATTTTCCCCGCGCTCGGGCGTATTAAAATGGCCGCTAACAGCCAACAACTTTCGTTTTTCGAGTGAAAGTGAAATAGCATTAAATTCGAACTGGGCGCATTCAACGCGGCTTATCGTAAAAGCGGCGTCGTAAGAGAAAGTGTGTGTGTTGTTGGAGGGAGGAGAGAGTTACGATTCAGCTTACAGATTGTTACTCTCCCTGGTGGTCACGACCAACCCTCCCTCCCAATAAAAACTTGCTCTTTCCGATTCCTCGAGCTCTCGTCTTAATATCTTATGTCACGCATAAAGCCCCGTGTTTAGAGCTCGAATTGCGTTAAGAATAAATCATTCAACTAGAATCAAAATATTATTTTGGAGCTGTTATTTTAAATAGAAAAGGGGGGAGGAGAGTAAAGAAATGTTGGTTTGGACTAGCGGGGGAGCGACATTTCGCTTGGTCGAGCGCATCACACTCAAAGTCATTATCCAACTCATTAATCATTAATTTCGCACCGGGATACGAGAATTACTTTCACTACATTCACACTCTTCTTATGTAGGGTCCAACGGGCTTAAGAACTGATCAAATTTCAATCAAATGCGCAAGCCACCATCCACAATCTGGAAGGGGGCGAGGTCATAACCACATCCGACGACGCAATTTGTATAGGCGAATGTTAGATGAAGGAACTGTACCTTGATTCCACCAAACGTTTGAAACGGTTTCAATCAGTGAAACTAGTTCCACATTCACTACTTTTCGGTGTGAACGCGTTTACTGAAACCGGATTGCTGCAAGTAATTTACGTCATAGCTACTTGGTCAAAGTGGTTTCGCTGGAACCGGGCTAGTCGGATTCTTGGTGGAAACATAGTACAGTACGTACTGAATTAATGTTAATTATGAAGTTTACAACGTCTTTTATTTAAAATAAACGGAATTCTAGATCTCATCCATTCTTTTAAGTAAGCTAATACTGTATTATAATTTTCTTTTTTTTTTATAATAATTTTTTTTTTTTAAATTGTAAAAACATTGCAATCATAATTGTAGTGTTTTAAGCTTCTTATCAAATTTACAATATTAGTAAAACTAGGAAATACACTCGTATTTTACTGTAAAAGCTTTTTCATAATTTGCTAAAATTGAAATTATTAAAGCCCATTTTCGTAATTTATTTAAAATTTGATGAATAACGTTTCCATAAAAAAAAAAGATACTCAGACTAAATCGATAACAGTTTACAAGGATGAAAATAAATGCGGAAAATAAGGCGGCCCAATTAATCAAATTACAAGTTGGTATAGGCCTACTGTACATGTCTTCATTCTTTTTTTTTTTAAAAAAAATGAACTAAAAGCACTCCAATTAATAATTTAATTTTATATACTCGGTTTCACCATCTTTTTTTAAAAAAAAAAAAAAAAAAACAACTAAAAATAATATTCAACCGATAGTGTTAGACATCTTAAATCTTATTAAGAATAGTTAATCTCTATTCGGGCGACAAGATAATAATATATTAAACTTTTCAACACGGAAATGTGAAAAGGGGGGAAAAAAAAAAAAGAATTTCCATAGAAAAACGTGCTTAATCCCATTTGTCTCAAAATTTTCCGTCTGATTAAAACTATAACACTAGATGTTTCAGAGGGTTGTAAATTAATGAATAAATATGTTCGTCGCTAATTAACAGCTAGTGCGCGAACCGATCGTCTGCTTTCAACGACTATTCCAGCGAATAAAATGTGCAAATCAGCTATTAAAGATTTTGAAACATTGCAGTAAATTTCATCACTTTTCTATCCACTCCCCGCCACTTCGTCGCTCGTATCTGCGCCGAGCCATCCACACAAAAAGCCGCGCGTGCTAACATAAAACACGCGTTTTACTACCTATTTATAACTTTTTATACGTTTTACATTTACAATCAACAAAAACAGCCACTACTTTCATCACTAAAAGAAAATCGAGCAGGAGATGAAGAAGAAGAAGAAGAAAAAAAAAAAGAAAAACAAGAAAGCTACTTCATTGAATAATTGAAAAGATACCAACCAACTTATACGCCATCTAGTGTCAATAATTTATAACTCACCGACATGGATTTTTAACATGATGCGACAAGAGCTCACACGCAACGCATACAAAACTTCCTTTTTTTTTTTATAACGTATTATATAGAGAAAAATAATAAGAAAGCGGGGGAGGAAGGAGAAAAAAAAAAACCGGTGAAGAAGGATGTGAAGTCCCAATCGTAGCCCTAACATCTATAGATATATACATAAAAGTTTGAAGAATAGAAAGCTAATATAGCACATGTAATTAGGAGCTTCCCGGAAATGAATGCTCAATTTCAATGACTGTCAATTAGCTTGTATTGGTCTCACACTTCCTTTACTCTCACTCCTAATCCCTCTTTCCCCCCAATAACTCTCACCACTTTCTCAGTTTCTTCAACCCCACTTTTTTCCATTCGGATGACCTTAACGCGCGAAAAAATATATATATACAGTATTATGGTATATATAGTAGACAATAAATATAAAAAAATGGTCGACTCGTCGCCAACATAAGGTCGTTTCCAAACAAGATTAAAGGAACAAGTGTTTTTAGTAAGTTTGATGGATAATATATTACTCGGTAGAAGATAAAGAAAACGGATAAAAGTTGAAGCAATTTCTATTTCAAAAATATAAAATCCAACATTTTTTTTTATTTTTCTTTAAATTTTTTTTTTTCTTTTGCTTTTGTGTTGACTTTAAGAAAAAGCAACTGAAAATAATATACCGTATATCTCAAATTACAATCGAAAACAAGAGCAAAAAAAATAAATAAATATAAGTTATATATTTTCGTCATCGTTAAATTAAGTTTTATATCTTTAAAAATTTTTCTCTTTCGGTGTTTTAATGATTTGAAGAGATTCTTCAATTTATCAAAACTTCCTGATTGGGTTTTATTTCCTCCTCATTTAAAAATCTTGCTTTCATTTTTAATGAAACTTGTACTTAAAAAAGCTATCTCCACAAAAAAAAATTATTTTTTATTATTCCATTGAAAGTTCCATAGTAATTGGACTTAAATAATTTTGAAAATAACCCTTTTCCATTATTGGTGTCAATGTTATACTAATACAATAATTATTACTGTATTCATATGAAAAAAAGAACTGTATAGAATAGTTACTATTATAGTTTGAGTTAGTTTTAAGCACCAATTATTACGTTTGATATTTTATTTCTCTTGTTAACTTATAGGTCGCTCTTTTCCCCCCTCCCTTTCCTCCTCCCCTCACCCCCCGTTCACCGTGTACATGTATTATATAAAATCCAGAAGATGCGTGCACATAAATATCTGTTGTACGACCACCGCCGGACATTTGACCACCAGGGATTATTCGTTCAGAGACCATTTCTATTCTTAAATGCACATCAATGATTTGGAAATGTATGGCCCAAAATAGCACTTAATCATGGCTGATACAAAAAATAAAAAAAAAACCAACGTACTGTCGGAAACAATAATCCATAAAATTAAACAAGTTAATGCGGCATAATAATATGCACGTTAAAACCAATGAGAAAATCGAACGGCTGGTTCGCATCTTTTCTTCGAACAAAAAAAAAAAAAAAGTACCGGTAGTATTCAATAGCAATTCAAATTGGAGCTATCTTATCGCTTCATTTTATTGATTAAATCCTCACATTAATGAGTGCTTGGGTCACACTGAACCAATTTATTATAGCGTAGTACTATTATAAAATTAAATCCACAAAAAAATCAGTTAGAACTAAAAATAAATTTACAAATACAGTACATGTAAACATTAATTTCTTGCAATCCCAAGACTCTTTCGAGAAATTGGGATACTTAGCAATTGGTTTCAAAAATCTAATTTTTAAAAGAATTTCCGGAATTATTAGAAATTTGTAGAAACTAGTTTTCTTGGGATTTTTATTTCCAGCAATCGCAGCTGAAGGAGGAGGAAAAGAAGAAGAATTCGTTTTGTTGAGAAATTCATTGAGCTGAGAATTTCGTACTTAAAAAATTCGATCGCTTTATTACTCCGAAATAACGCTTAAACCACGCCCCGTGTTATACGCAGACACAAGCATCCAGGCATCTGCAGGTTGGGAGCAGCGTATAATAAATCTCACTGGCAAAATCTATCTAAGCAGCAAGATGTTAAAATCTTGAGATCATTCCCGTAATTGAAAATGAAACATAAATTAAAAATAAGTAAATTATTAATCGCGGTACTTTTGCATTCAACTTGTAAATTTATTTTTTAAAATGTAAAAAGAAAAAAGAAATCAAGAAGATTTAACTTCATTTTTCTTGTTTGCACTATTTCTAGTAATAAAGTCGTAAATGAGATAGTTGCTGAGAGCTGTTCGCCGAAGCAAAGTAAACACCAAAAATCAAATGTTTGATATTAATGTGTTTACGAGATTCCTTCTTCTCTTCAACATTTCATTTTTCCCAATTTCGTCAAACAATCACTTTCACCGTTCATCTCGTCAATAGAAACGACGGGAATTAGAGCGGATATCTCGCTATTGATTTTTTCATTATAATAATCAAAACTCCTTATACAGCAATTTCGTACGTACACCTTCGATTCAACACCAAAAAGTAATTCAATCACTTTCTTATGCTGAGATGCCACTAATGCGTCATATCGGTTTGAACCATTGACTAAAAAAATAATTTAATAATAAAAAAAAATCCGATTGGCACAAAAAAAAAATCAAATTGAGTAAAATTAAGAATACATGTATATGTCTAGAAAAAGTTAGCAACCACTTTTTTTTAAAAAAAATTACATTAGCTGCACTCCTTCAAAGCAAATTAAAAAGGCTAACAAAAAATATAAAATTAAAACTCCATTTGATTTCAACTTTTTGTCTGTTTCTCTGCTCGAGTAGGAGGCATCCGTTTATTATTTTTATTAATTGCCGCCATTCGAGCAAAAAAAACACACATGTACACCTACATAAAACACTTGGAAAATAATATAAAAGTAGTTTATCAACGTAGCTCGGTGTGCTCTGACACTGTAGATAAAACTGCATAGAAATCTTAGATTTCTCTAGCGAGTACTAGAGTTGTCAAATTTTATTCAAATCTTTTAAAGAGCGAGATTTAACTAGGATTAAAATAAAACTACCATTTAATCAGAAATAACGAAATTGCAAAAAAAAAAAAAAAAGAAATAATTACTAAGCGCTAAATTTGCCATAATATTAAGTTGGTGAAACCTATTTCTGTGTTCAGCCCTCATAAGGTCATCAAGTGCAGTAAAATCAATTTGCTCAAAAATTGTTATTATTATTACGGCAAAAAAAAAAAAAAATTATTTCATATCGATATTATAATAAGATGATGCAATAACTCAATTAAAATTCGAGTATTAAAAGTATTAAGCCATAACATGATAAACTATTTGAAGACCACTTTTAGTCGGTCCCAACGGTGGTCGCGGTACAGGGGCTTCACTCTCATGAAAAAAATTACAATTACAGGTAATGTATAAACTTTTTTTATTATTATTATTATTTTCGCTTTATTCGATTTGTCCAAATTCGTTCCCAATAAAAATTCAACTTCGAAAAGATTCAAAGTAGGTGTACATAAATCATTTCACAAAATTCGCTTAAGTAATAAAGTGCACTATAATGCTTTTAGTAAGAGAACGTCAATCGGATTCAAACTTTTAGAAGAAATTAGAAGGGGAAAAAAAAAAGTTTTTTGTCACATAGAGCGCTTTTTCGAGTCTTAAAAGGAAAAGTTGGTATTAGACCGACTAGACTGAATAACGTTGCTATGGTTAAATCCAAAAAACGAGTAAACAAAAAATAAATAACCTCAAAAGGGTTTAGTGCGCTTTCGCTTTGATTAAACCATAATAAATATAATTACGACCTAAAAATAAAGTAAAAAGCAACTTCTCTATTTTCAGAACACACCTCGAAAACTAAAATTGTTATAGCAAAAAAAAAGTGCTGATTGAAGCAAGTTTTTTCTTGAGAGATTTTTCGTCAAATAAAATGATTTTCAGGTAAAGAGAGAGAGAAAAAGAAATCGATGTGTGTGTGTGTGTGACTCAGCAGGGTCTCTCCCTATCCACGCTGAACAGGCATGTTCACCCACACACACACGCACTAGGAGCTTTTTGAAACGGATAAGAAACGAAAATAAAGTGAAGCCTGTGAGTGATAACGTTGGTTAACCTCTGGCAAAACATCAGCTAAACACAACAGCGGGGAATTTATAATAACAACACCGCCACCTTACAACGATTGAAACGAATGAAAAGAAGGAGAAAGAAAAAGAGAAAAATTGGTTCAACTCACGTGCCTCCAGCGCACACTTCCTACCAATCAATAAACCTTTTCTTTCCCGTTTTACGTAAAATTGAAGTATTATCGAAGGGAAAATATATAAAATAATGTTCTTTCAATATCTAATCTTCAAATTCAATGTTTGTCACTGTTGCGCCACCTATTTTTTTTTATTCCGTCAACGATTGTCCGAGTGCCATGTCGCATTAATATCTCAATTGTTACTTTTCAAAACTGAACGTGTGGAGGGAGAAAAAAAAATTAAGTTAAATTCCGATTGAATTATATTTTTCATCAAAAAAAAAAAAAAACGGAATGAAAAGAAAAGTAATACTAAAAATTTACTTTCTCAATAGATATTTTTATCAATAACATTCGCCAAAAGTAAAATAAATAAAACGAATAAATTGTATCCTCCATTAAATTGTATACAAATAAATTGCATTTGAACGATTTTTATTTGCATTAAATATATTTTTAAAAGTAAAATTATATGATAAAAAAAAATCAAAATTTTAATGAAATTTTAAATTTTGATGAAGAAAAAAAAAATAGCTATTCAAACATAAATTTCTACCATAAGAAGAAATTGTCAATAAAAACTAAAAAAATTAATAAATCTCAAAATAAAGAAAGAAAAAAATTACGGCACCCAGCATATTAAAATGAGCTTTTGGAATTATGCCATAACTCAAGCATTTCCTAAATAATAAAAAAAAAAAATAATAAAGCTATACCAAAAAAAATGTAGATCCATTATTTCTGAATAGCAATGAAGGAAAACTGTATAAAAATGATATTAATTATGATAAATTTCCTGGATTTTACAGAAAATTTACTACACTTTTTTCACATAAACCCTACACGAGACTTCATTTTTTTTTTATTATTACTCAATTTATATTATAGACAACCAACCAACCGAGAGAATAAAAAAAAAAATAATTGGGTGTCCATGTAATGTTAATGAATAATTGCATGTACTGTTTATTTTAAGAGGCAAAATATCATTAAAAAGCGTGACGTAATGTCTGCCTCGTAATTATTTATTAATAAACAAATTAACAACGAGATTTGGCAGCGCTATTCGAGGCGTATACAGAGCATGACTTAATAGAATTTTTATTAAACGTCACAACAATATATCCCCATTTATTATCATACGATGCACGTATTAAAAGCGTCCTCTCTCTCTCCATCTCCCTCGCCATATTTTCGCCATTTTCCAATTTCATCATCAAATAAACACCAAAACCTGGATAGCAAATAGGTTACGGATGAAAAACTAATCTCAATGTGTCGGAAGTTGACTAGCAACCGCCGTTCTCAATTTCGGGTCTGCTTCTTTAAAAATAACGTCACGCGCATAAACTACGTACCATATCAATTTTTTTTTTTTTACTCTCCCCTCACTTTGGTTAAAAGATTTTTCCTTCCCCTTAAATCCAGATCTCTCCCAGCCTTTATCGGCTAAATGAAGAGGAATGAGTGCGAGGCATGCTTAATAAAGCTCATTCGATTAAAACAGCCACCAGAGGACGCTTTGTCGGAAGTCTCTAAGGAGCGCGCGTCGAGGTAGCGTGCGGAGGGAGAGAAAAAAAAAATTATTATATAAGAGGAAGAAACGCAAAAAGAGAAGGGGGACCACCCAAATAGCGCGCATGCGCGATTAGTTTGGGATGAGGAACGCATCAATACACGTGTGCAATTATGTTTGCCGGTTGAAGCGCCTTGAAATTATCGGTAAGTGTTGGTTAAGTGAGTTCGAACAGCGCAAATCTGATTGGTGAAGAGGCGGGGCTTAAGTCGGAAGATGGAGTAGAGGATGATGGGTGAAGAGATAAGAGCCCTTTGCACAAGCTCTTCTTCATATTTGTTCCGCTTGGACGCCCTAATGAAAATTAATCACGTTGCGATGAGAAGCAGCAGTGGCGGTGGCGGTAGAATGAAAACGAACGAATCAACCTCCGCACGCGCACCCTATCCATCTGGATTGTGCGCTCCGTGCGGACCATTAGCAGCGCACGAGGAGAAGAAAAGAGGGACCGAGATTGTGACCTGGATTTGCGGTTGAATGACTAAGAACAATTCGATAGCAGTTAAATGCGAAAAAAAGACTAATTGGAAAAAACGAAGGTCTTTTAAAAACTGAGGTGTTGATGAGATATTTAACCGGAAAGAGCTCTTAAAAAGCCGTCGAATAGTGAAAAGAGGAAATGGAATGAACCCAATTTGCAATATTTTTTTTTTTTTTTTTTTGTGTTTTAAGTGCAGCATTGTATGGTAGAAAATGTTTTACATTTACATTTTTTACCCAGTAACAAGACATTTAAAAAAAAAAAAAATACCATGTATTTGGCGATGGTAAAATATACAGTAAAGCACATCAAAACTAGAGAAGAAATAAGATATATAAAAAATAAAATTTTCGCTACCGGTATTTCAAATGTAAATACTGTAATAATTTAGTTATGGCAATCAAGCTCCAAAAAAAAATATATATATATTCTTCATTTAATGAGTTTTCATGAGGAATAATAGCTTCAGTTAATTAATCAAAAAAAAAAAATTCAATGGTATTTTAAATTTTAATTTATTTATTAACAGTAAATCTCTTAAATTGCTTCCTATAAATTTTTAATTCCAAAAACTAATTAAACTTCGTTCGTCTGAATAATTTATTACTGCTGCTGTATTGCATCTATTCCGATAATATAATAAATGCAAGGCAGCTGAATCATAGTCCTCGAAATAGAGGGAAATAAAGCTAAATAGCCGCAAAATAATCAACTTAACTACATGTAAAATAAAATTATTTGTCCAACGAAGTTCAACTGAATGTAACCAATTTTTCAGTACAACTCCATTCTTATTACAACAAATTTCTCACTAGAACAAAATTGTTTATACTGTGCACCGAATAATGTAGTCCTACAATGAAATTACTCCCCTATTATCGGTTTATTTCGTTATTAACGCTATATCGGTATTCCCGTAATCGCCATTAACATCTGCAAACAGCTCGCTAAACCAAAGAATCCATACGATACATAAAATATTTGTAACCATTTCGGCCTACGGAAAGTAATTTTAGAACAAATGCCATAATAAAAACTGAACAAAACGGAAAATAAAACCGAAACGAGAAGAAAAAAATCTTCCGGAAAGCCCACGCTGCTCGTTTTAATTAATCTTCATGTGTGACGTTTCTGTCGTTGCTATTGCCGGTAAGTTTGTTAATAGGAAGCTAAAAATATAGTCGTGCGACTCAAATGTTGACACCAAGACTTTTGTATATTCATGAATAATACGAAGGAAAAATGTTAGGCTGAGATTAGATGACAAGCAAAAACTTTATCTCTATGATACACTAAAACTCATAAAAGATACTTTTATTAAATTGACAAAATGCAAATTTCAACAATTATTGTATGTCTTAGTTTCATTTCGTTCAATTTTTTTTAGCTACTTGCAGAAACCGTAAAAACGGAAAATATTTTTTGGGTACGACTGTACTACGTTTAGGTACCGCCCGATTCCGATTTCACTGTAAATTATACTCGTGCAATACAGTATTCTTGTAATATAGAAAAAAAATTTAAATAATCCAACTAGACGACTACTACAATATTAAACATAGAAACTGAAATTCTATCCCACAAACTTTTTTAAAAAAAAAAAAATAATAATAATGACTATGAATTTAATGGCGTACTCCATTTTGCCCATCGCTAAGGGCTCAATAAAATAATAACTTGAAAGATTATTTTTGCTCTCATAATTTTCTTTTTAAACTCCCCCACTTCTAATCATCTCTTCATCAATTTAAAAGTTTTAGGTTAATTTGATTTTTGGTTGCGCGGCGGTCAATAACGTCACTTGAACCGTTCAAAATCCATCAACCTAATTCCCTGCCATCAAATCCCTAAACAAGCCGACTATCGTAATTCACTTAGTACAAATTTTAATTAATAGAAATTGAACATTTTTTTTTTCTTCTTTCCTTTAAAGAAAACACGAGAAGTAAAAAAAAATCGACCTAAGAATAAAAAAAAAAAAACATCCCCGAAAAAGCGGAGAGGGAAAAAAAGAAATCTTGATAGAAAATTAAATGCTTCGTAGAAATCAATAACGACCGAGAGTAAAAAGCCTGCAATAAAGAAATTGAAGTCAATTCCATTACTTTTTCTCCCTCCAATCCGATTTCAGCTCGCCAACCCACCCTCCAACAACACGTGACTAGGCCAGCAACAGCAGCAGCCATCGCACGTGAAAGTGACTAGGGAACTTGCTCACCTCATATAATTTTCCATTTCCGATTTATCAGGTGAATGCACATTCGACCTAAAAGTGTTTGCAGGTAAAACCAAACCAAAGCAAAAAAAAAAAAAAGGCGATAGAAGTGGGCATCACCCACACTTTACACCCGTGCAATGCGATGCGCAAACAATTTATCGCGCGCGTAAAAGGGCAAAAAAAAAGAAGAGCGGGGGAAAAGATAGACCGAAAGAGAAAAAGGGGAATAAAAACGCCCTTCCAACTCCATTTTCACTTGGATATTAGAGTAATTTGGTATTGAGGTGATGTGGGAGGGATATAATGAAGTGTAAATCTCTCCCCCCCTCTCCCCAACACCCCCCCCCTCTTTTACTCTTAAATAGGGTGTGTAGTATTGGAGTGGGAGGGACATTTATCCAGGTGGGGGGTTTGAAGAAAGAGCAAACTAGTTGTTGGAAGATAATTGAAATACTGTAAATTACAGTTGCATGCATGTAGCGCGTAGGCATAGTACGCTTTTCTCTATGAGTCAAGCGCCACATATCGCCCCCCCCCCCCTCTCTTGTCCTTCTATCGCTCACTCAGTACATATTTTCCCGCGCTTTACCTACTGCTACCACTACTACTACAACTCTACGGTACATTATGGTGGATCACGACGAGGACGACAATGTAAAGCAAATTAAATATAAATGAAAGCGTCGCCTGTTCGTGTTCGTGCAATTTGTACACGTAATTCATGTAAGTAGAGGTAGTTAGTTAGTGTTGGTTGTTGGTTATTATTTAGCCATGAATAACACTCTCAGTCACTCACTAATTCAAAACCCGGAGTCTGCGTTCGCTCTACGACTACTGCATTGTATGCTCTCGGAATTAGAAATAACGTTAACATCGATTATACGCCGCTTCAATAAATAAATAAATGCCAATCGGAATAAATTGTAATTAAAAACTTGCGCAAAAATGGATTTTATTTGCTTCGCATTGAATTATTGTTGAACAGTATTGTAGAACTTGGTTATAACGACCTCGTGCATGACATTACCTCAGCTATAACGTAATTTTCCGGCATTTACTGTTCCGGTATTCACTGTTGTCCCGAGAAACTTGATTTATGTCGGTTAGAATGGGACAATAAAAAGCTAACAAAAACCCTGTTATTGCGTTAAGAAAATACACTAACGTCGGCTATAGTGACAAAAAAATTATTATTTTCTTTTAACGTGAATTTTGTAATTTTGGACCAAATTTAATGATTTATTTTTTTATATCTCCTAAAACTCAATGAAAAAAAAATCTGTAATAGCCTAGATAAGTACTGTATCTAAAATTTAAATTTAATGTAGATATACTGGTTAGTATAAATGAATGCCTATTATTGTAATGTATTAAAATACAGTATGCACGTAATAAGATAGAAAATTAAAGCCGTAGTATTGAAGGAATCCAACGGTTTTTACAAATCCATCAATCGCTCTTAAATGTTGGGCGGCGGAGTTTTTATTGCTCAGACGTAAAAAAAAAAAAAAAGAGATATAACGCCATCTTTCGATGTCGTTTTAATCGAGTTCTACTGTACATATATTTCGTTTTATTAATTGAAAAATCTAACAAACAAAAAAATCCTTTCAAACAATCGAATAAAATGAGTGGTCTGATTTGAATATTGTGAAAGACATATACTGTATTTTTTGCTCCGTATGCTTTGAATCTTATGAGATTTTTTTTTTAAAGGGTGGCCAATCGATACCAATCCGAACGCAAAATATATTCAAATAATAGCAGCTGTGATCGAGAATTCCCTGTGGGGAAATTCGCTAGAATTCGAAAAAAAAATTTTTGTTTTCCAGAAAATTTTGATTTGATTCTTTTTCTTTTATTATTCATTTTTAAATTTTTTTCTATTGTACTAAAGGAAGTGTAAACTTTACGTAAGATTTACTGCATAGTGACATTGTGACTTTTAAGAAATTTCAACTATACGTGAGATTTATTACATAGTGAGATTTTAAGCCCCAAAAAAGAACACATCTTTTGATTTGTCTACAATATAAAACAGCACCAAATTAAAACTTTTTTTTTAAATTTAAAAATATATATATATATATATATATTTTTTTTTTTTGAAAGGATTTGCTAATTCCGAGATATCTTCCAATTTAATTATTATTTTCAATCGCTACCATAATTCACATTTTCCGGCTGCTGTGTTTTATTTACTTAATAAGAGTGCACCTACGTCGTATGACAATATTTATACTCTCAATATTGACAAATCCATTAACACGTACAATACATTTTCAGTAGATTTCATGATTACAGGCAATTTTTTTTAAAAAAATCCAGCATTCATTAAAGCTAAAATATTTCTACTTTTGCTATATTTAAAAATCAAATTCTTGACACTTTGGAACAAATTTTTACACCCAGCCCCAAATACTTGGTCGCACCCGCTAATAGAGTTTAACGTTGTTGTTGCGCACTTTTTTTTAAAGATGGATAATACATAATCTTAAAAAAATGGGAGGGAGCGGGAAAACTTGAAGAAGTGCACATCTCAAAATTAAAAAAAAAAAAATATATACAGCATTTGTGATTATGAAGACCCGAGAGTAGCGAAAAGTGCGCTACATTGACGAGAGAAAGCGCTGGTTCCGAAAATAGAAAAAAAGAACTAAACCAAAATTCTCAGTAATCATTCAGAATAACTCGCTAAAATCAAATTATTTCTTCCAATTTTTCTCCTTAAATCTTCCAAAAAAAAAAAAAAAAATTCCGGAAATTTAATAAAATCAAGAAATCAGAATCACCCAAATTAATAAATTGAGATACCGGTACGTATCTATGATTATATCGATCTATTACTCGCTTTACCTGCAAAACCGTATTGACAAAATTTGCCGACTCCAATAAATAAAATAAAAAGAAAAAATAGATTTATTACACGCAGTAATAAATCGGTTTTTCAAAACTATAAATCATATTTTCACAATTAATCATCGATCGAAATGGAATATTCCCGTTGGCATTATATAACCGCGATACGAAACGCGAAATAAATCCTTTTAATATTTTCGAAAACAATATCAACAATCTTCGATATAATATTTGTATGGTTACGTTAACGATACGTTAATCGAATGCCTTTATCGCTTTAGTATTTACATCACAGTTAGGCCCGTTGCACACATCCGATTTTCTGCCGTTCCGATTGTTGGTCACGTGACTGAACACGTCATCGCCAACGGAAAGTGTATCTTTCACACACAAACGATTTCTTAGTAACCGACCGCATGGCTGTCTGCTATTCCTTGCATTTGACCTAGATTTAACCCATTTATTGTAAACACTGTGTACAATTATAAAAACTATCGCTATAAATTATTGTATATAATTTTTTAAAATTAAAATTTAATATTTAAAACTTAACACACTATCTAATATTTATATAATTATAATGTACTTCATGTGTTTACACAAATTTAAGTTTAATTTTTGCGATAGTGACCAAACTATAATTACCGAGCATATAATTTTCCACTTAA